>CM044008.1:30308620-30576230 GCA_024085815.1 Flaveria linearis
AGTGCTTTTTATTATTATAAAAGATCCGTCCATACTTTTCGAATTGTTAATATTGGATAGCGGGGAAAGTGGGTAGTACTACTGGGTGTGACAGCCCACCTGTGTGACTCGAGGTCAGTCGGTGCAATTTGTCCTATGAACATTAGTCACGATATGACATCGTGCTGGAGGCAAACATAACACAGTCAGCTTCAATGTGTGAAATCACTATTTAATATCGTTTGGGAATGGGCTAGCTGAGCCATTACAATGCCCATGCTTAAAATTACGCTATTGTTTAAACTGTGACGTTTAACTGTAAACTCTTGAATGATCAACCGTTGGGTTGATACACGCTATTGTTAAACTAGGATGTTTAACTGCAAACTCTTGAACTGATCACCATTGGGTTGATACACACTATTGGTAAACTGTTATGTTTATACGCAAACTCTTGAAACACATCAAGCATTGGGTTGATGACATTTTGTTAAAGTTATGATTAAACGCAAACTCTTGAACTTACCAACCATTGGGTTGATTACTCTTTTGTTAAACTGTTATAATTAAACGCAAACTCTTGAACTTACCAACCATTAGGTTGATATACACTTTTGTTAAACTATTATGTTTAAACACAAACTCTTGAACTCACCACCGTGTGTTGACTTTTAGTATGCTATTCTCAGGTCATAATCTGGACTGCTGTAGGAGCACTACACGGTCAAGCATGCATCCTAACGCTTAAAACAATGATACATTTGTGTATCTTTATATTTTGGGTTTGTTTTTTTGTTTAAACGCTTCTCGCATGTATTATAAAGTTTAAACTTTGGTTGTTATGTTAACGTTGCATATAGAGTCGTTCCAAGTAACTATTGACTTGATCCTGGTTTGTTCCACGCCTCGCGGTAGAATTCCGCACGTGGATTTTGAGGGTGTGACAAAAAGCCCATGAATCTAATCGGTTACAGATCGATTGGGGGTTCAATTTGTCATCTGCGAAGCTAGGGTTCTTGATTTGGGGATGTCCGGTTGGGTTGTGTTTAAAACCAATTGAAACCGAGTTCTAGTGCGGCTATATGCCTTTGGTTCACTGGTTTGTGTGTGGGAGTGTGGGATGGAGGTCACGGGTTCGAACCCGTGCACCTCACTTATTTTTTTTAAAAGCCTTTTGACCTATTAAAAATATACAAAATTCTCAAAAATTATAAAAAAAAGTTTTACAAACTTCCTTCATTTTAAAAGCATCTAAGTAATTTCTATAAAATTTATTTATTAAAAGCACCTTAAAATATTTATAAAATATTATTTATAAATGTTATAAATAGCCATTTTTATAAAAATGGACTCTAAATAATAATTTAAATTATTAATTTATTATGTGACATTATGTTATGGATAAAACATGAAAATTGTGGAAATTATAAAGATGTTATAATTTCATAAGTTATTTACAAGCATTATTATAAAAATAAAAAAAATATCTAATTAAAGTATAGATTAATAATAAATTAAAACTTGTAAATTTACTTATTTGATAAATACAAATTAGATTTTATAAATTTAATTATAAAATCTTATTGAATTAAATACAAATTTATATATTTAAACATAAAGATATGTTAAAATCATTATTAAATTAATCAAATATAATAAATACAAATCTTTAGTATTAAAGAATTGACAAAAATAATTAAATGATTTAATTATATGTTTATAACAAATCTAGAAAACCAAACCCTAGATCAATTGAAACAGGTTCAAGATCTAACTTATTTAGGTAATGGATTTGTATCTATTTGCTTATTGAATTATAATTCCTTAGCAGGAATTTACTAGCTTGTTAACACCCACAAGGACTGAGGTGAGTTCATAACTATTCCCCTTTTAATCATTTAAATATTTGGGTGGAATACATGTTGTAATTGAAATTACAAATTATTTTGTGTATTATGTTAAATAATAATTGAATCACATTTTGATTACATATGGTTACAAGAAAATCCTTCTCTGTAAACTGGACTATTAACAAGGTTGGGATCTTTTGATAGTACTATCGGGGAGTGACTGACCCCCACAAAGGTTTGGACATTGGTCTATACCAAGATGCACAAAGATCTTGCTGTCATCGGGATGACTGTTCTGGTGTGAGAAGGCAGATGTGCGCTATATAAAGTTTGCCATTATAGTTCCACTTACAACCCATATGAGGATAAATGTAAAGAGAGGATTCGCGCCCTCTGTTTTGAATTATTATAAATAACATAATATACACATGAAAAGGATATTAAACTATGATACATGGGCAAATCCTATGTGAAGGATTTGTTGGGCTTGTACATAGTGGGTATGTGGGATAGCGGGTTCACCTTATTCAAAAGGTTCCGACAGGCTATTCATATACCGGTGAGTAAATTAAACTCACACTTTTACAGTAAATCCTAATTGATGATAGCTGTTGATTTATCATTATGTTTTACTTACCTATAACTCACCACCCTGTGTTGACACTTGATTTTACATGTATTTTCAGGTATCTAACTAGGAGCTTATGGACATGCACGTAGGATCATATAAGAGCTAAGATACATATGGTTATTGATAAGACATGATTAGACGTATTGTTAAGAAACAATCTATCTTTTTTTTCCGCTGCGTATAATATCTAATGCTCTGAAAATAATGGATTGATTATCTAAAACTTATCATATAGATAACTGCATCTCATGAGTGACTATTGTGTTCGATCCTGTTTGCTCACCCCTCCGTGATAGATTCCAGACCCGAATTTGAGGGTGTGACTTTTATTATGGAAAATCTGTCGCAAATAGTTTCATCACTACAATTTCTTCTTGAAAAAACTAAACTCCGTTTCTAATGGTTTTACACATTGTATTTGTCAGTAATTTGTTGCTCAAATTACTGCATAATTTTAATTTTTTAATTTTTTCTACAACACTTGTATCTAAAATGACACAAGTACATATACCAACACAATACAAATAATTTTTTCTACAACTTCATAGAATGATACCAATATGGGCGATACTCAATTATTGATACCATATAGATGCATGTGTAATTAAAAACAAGACATTCACTTAAGAATATATGACACCATATATAAAATTTTGCTTAAATCCAACCAATCGATCATTAGTTAATTAGACAAACGGTTTTCCTCACGTGAATTCGGATCAAGCTAGCAACTTCATTGCACTAACACCGTATGTTATATGTTATATGTTATATGTTTTATATTTATATGTTAATGTATATGTTATATGTTATATGTTACATGTTATATGTTAATGTTATATGTTAATGTTTATATGTTATAGTTATATGTTAATGTTATATGTTATATGTTTATGTTATATGTTATATGTTATATGTTATATTTTTTTATATGTTATATGTTATGTTATATGTTATATGTTATATGTTATATGTTATATGTTATATGTTATGTTATATGTTATATGTTAATGTATTTGTTATGTTATAATTGTTAGTTATATGTTATATGTTATATGTTATATGTTATATGTTATATGTTATATGTTATATGTATATATGTTATATGTTATATGTTATATGTTATATGTATATGTTTTATTTTTATATGTTATATGTTATATGTTATATGTTATATGTTATATGTTATATGTTATATGTTATATGTTATATGTTATATGTTATATGTTATATGTTATATGTTATATGTTATATGTTATATGTTATATGTTATAATGTATATGTTATATGTTATATGTTATATGTTATATGTTATATGTTATATGTTATATGTTATATGTTATATGTTATATGTTATATGTTATATGTTATAGTTATATGTTATATGTTATATGTTATATGTTATATGTTATATGTTATATTTATTGTTATATGTTATATGTTATATGTTATATGTATATATGTTTATGTTATATGTTATTGTTATATTTATATGTTTATGTTTATATGTTATGTTATATGTTAATTGTTATATGTTATATGTTATATGTTATATGTTATATGTAATGTATATTTATATGTTATATGTTATATGTTATATGTTATATGTTATATGTTATATGTTATATGTTAATGTTATATGTTATATGTTATATGTTATATGTTATATGTTATATGTTATATGTTAATGTTATATGTTATATGTTATATGTTATATGTTATATGTTATATGTTATATGTTATATGTTATATGTTATATGTTATATGTTATATGTTATATGTTATATGTTATATGTTATTGTTATATGTATATGTTTTATATGTTATATGTTATATGTATATGTTATATGTTATATGTTCACTACAAGAAAAATGGTTTTTTTGCGACCACATTTTTTGCGACGACAACTTTTTCGTCGCAAAAGAGTCACAAAACGACAAAAAGAAATACTTTTTGACTTTAAAAGTCAACAACTTTTTTGCGGCGATTTTTCGTCGCAAAAAGTTAAATTAACTATTATTATTTTTTTTTAATATCACGAAAACCTTTTTTAAGAGCAGGAAAAATCCCGCGTAATCATTTGCGGCGACTTTGTCGTCGCAATAAACAACGAAATATTATAATATATAAATAATTAAATGGTTTCGTCGCAATTGCATTATTGCGGCGATATATCGCCGCAAAAAAGAACCCCCATTTAGTCGGGACAGTTCACATTTTCACCATTTTACAAACCACCACACCACAGCCCCACTGCGCACCCCCCCCTTAACCCACTGCGCACCCCCCCGTCGGCTCCCTCACCACCGTCGCTGCCTCCTCACCCTTGCGCACCCCATTTAGCACCGCCAGTCCACCACCGTCGCCGCCTGACCACCGTCGCCGCCTCCTTTACACCCTAGCCACCACCACCACTCCTGATTTTAGGTAATATCCTCAATTTTACCTAATTTTATGTAATTTTTAGTTAATATTTTGAAATTAGGGTAATAAAGTTTATGTGGTTATGTAAGAATATAAAAATGTGTTAATTTGTAGTTGTTTGGGGTTTTGAAGTTTATTTTGTTTATGAAAATATGGTTGTTTAACATGTGTGTATGTAAGAATATAAGAATATAGTTTATGAAGTTTATGAAAATATGAAATGTTAAGTTTGGAGGTTTTGTAGTTTATAAAAATATATAAGAATGTATGTTTGTATTAAGATTGTTTATATGTTATTTGAAATTAGGGTTAGCAAGAATGTATGTTTGTATAAGAAGTTAGCTTTAAGATTGTTTGGAATTAGGGTTAGCAAGTTTATATGGTTATGAAAACTTAGATGTTTAACTTAGTTGAGATTGTTTGAAATTAGGGTTAGGAAGTTTATATGGTTATAAAACATAGATGTTTAACTTAGTTAAGATTGTTTGAAATAACATGTGTGTATGTATGAATATAAAGAATGTATGTATTTGATATGTTAATTTTATGTTAATATGTGGTTCTTGTTTGGAATTAGGGTTAGCAAGTTTATATGGTTATGAAAACATGAATGTTTGGTATGTTAAAATATGTTAAAATATATCGCCGCAAAAAAGATTTTGGTCATAATATTTGCGGCGACATATCGTCGCAAAAAAGACCAAATTATGTTAAAATAATTCGCCGCAAAAAAGATTTTGGTCAAAATATTTGTGGCGATATATCGCCGCAAAAAATTCATTTTCGTCGCAAAAAAAATCGTCGCAAAAGATTTCTCTCAGAATTTCCCCTTTTTATAATAAGTGGAGCCCACAAAATAAATCGTCGCAAATTTCGTCGCAAAAACATTTTGCGACCACTTTTTACGACGAATGTTTTGCGACCAATTTTTCGTCGCAAAAGATGTATTGCGACGAAACTGAATCTTTTTGCGACGATATATATCGCCGCAAAAGAGCTTTTTTCTTGTAGTGGTTATATGTTATATGTTATATGTTATATGTTATATGTTATATGTTATATGTTATATGTTATATGTTATATGTTATATTTATATGTTATATGTTATATGTTTATGTTATATGTTATATGTTATGTTATATGTTATATGTTATATGTTATATGTTAATGTTATATGTTATATGTTATGTTATATGCTATATGTTATATGCTATATGTTATATGTTATATGTTATATGTTATATGTTATATGTTATATGTTACATGTTATATGTTATATGTTACATGTTACATGTTACATGTTACATGTTATATGTTATATGTTATATGTTATATGTTTATGTTATATGTTATATGTTATATGTTATATGTTATATGTTATATGTTATATGTTATAAGTTGTCCTATGAGAACTCTTTTGTCCAAAATAACATATTCTGACCATAAACAAAGAAAGATTCAAAACTTAGAGAAAATCATGCATGATCCATAAAGTAACTAAAATTTGATGCGACAATGTAGACCGATCTATGTCGAAATGGCTTGTTCTAGCAAAGTTCTTTTATCTCTAATACCACAAACGGATAGATGGTTTCTTTTGAACAAAGCGACTTTTTAACTATAAAACCTTTTAGATAATGTTATTCAAACATGTATTCTACTTTATTAACTTTTGCATACTTAACAACCCTAGACATTTTCATCATTTGTAATACTATATTTACAATTTCTTACATGCAAGTTTTTCAACCAAGTTGCCAATAATGTCATCCTCCTAAATAGAAATTTAAATAATAGAATTTAAACTAATTCGTTGAACATAAAAAAGAAAGCCACCAATCTAATCTCTTTAATTATCAGTCCATCCTGCTGGCCATGACCGTTTAGTTTGACCACCACTTCTACAATCACAAATAAAAATAAAAGTGAATAGATAATCTATGCTGAAGTAGTGAAGTGGTCGTTAATCAAGCACATTATTGTTTTTACATCAAATAAAGAATTTAAACCCACATACATTTAGGGACAATTAACAATATCACTAGACTAAAAAATCATAGGTTCTCAAATTAGAAGATTAATAAAGCATAGTTGAAAGGATTAACTAATTTTGTAATTACATAACATTTTATGAATACTTTCCCAAATTACCTTTTCTCAAGTATCTCATCGATCAGAAGATTAATAGGTTTAATAGAATTGTTTTGGTAGTGAATTAATAAAACACAAGAATAATGATAGATTTGTTGGTTAAGCATGCCCCCATCTTTTCTTGGCCGACTTGGTTCCTATCTTGTGGGCATAGAGCATCCTTTTGCAAACCACAACCACCCCCCCCCCCCACACAAAAAAAAAAAAAAAAAAGAATTCCTTTTGGGTTGTTTCCATTTATTTAGTATTTGTTATCAGTATTATTTTTATATTATATGATTATTATTAGCTTATGAAGCTAGCTTGTCAAGTAGAAAAAATTGTTTAACTAGCGTTTAAACAGCGACGCGCGTTACGCGTCTAAATATAACTGTTAACCTGAACAATATCATTTTGTTAACTGAACATCAAAGACGGTACGCGGATCAGAACAAATGGTTGGCTGTGACTGCACACAGGAAACGGCTGCCAAGCCAGTGCAACCGACAACAGTTTCAGTATATCATCACGGTCACGTAACAACCAAAATGATAATATATTAATAAACTAAAACATACTCAGCCTCGGATGAGCAAATGTTCGTCATCATGGACATAACATTCCCTCCACATGTTGTACATGCATCGCAAAACATTCACGTGTTATGATTCAACAAAGAGCAAGTTAAGGTGCGTCAGCATACTTCATCTTACATAATAAAACCAAACTAAATGAACGGTGACAAAACAAGATATGTAATTACGGATTTAGAGGCTCAAAGATGGTGGTTCATTGTGGCTGTAAAGACTCGTTTGCCACGCCACAACAATAACAGAACATCCTTTTCTTTTTTCTTCATCACCTAATCCATGTTCACATGACAACGGAGATATCAACCTACGCATAGTGGTTCAACAATAAGGAAGCAACCAACAACAAAAGTCTTGTGTCACACCTCTAAAATTGCAGCAGAATGTCACGTGACGTGTTGATAACGGAAATTGGAATTATTCTAACGATCATAGTCAAACGTTAACAAATGTCAAGATGACTACTAGTAAATAGATTTTTACATACTTCTAGTCTGAAATTGAGTGAAATTCAAACTTTGTTACAACAAGTTTATTTTGTCATGGAAATGACTAGTTTCATTTAAAATTTCACAAACAAGTAGTCAATTGAGACGTTCGACCCTCCAAAGACATATTTTCATTTATTCCCAACAGAGCGTACTTATAACCTTGAAAAGCATGAAAAATAACTGGTCAACATAAAGTTGATGAGTATTCGGGCTTTAAGCTTACAAACATTCAGTTTTCAAAAACAATATAATGTATACGAGATATAATATAATCATCATAGACTAGCTAGGTACTATGATTAATTTAGGTCATAGGTCCATAATCAAGCCAAGAAACACGTCATGCCCACAACAGTTCAAACATATAAACTCACTCGTTACAACCTGACTAGTGCGACTGGTGGTGAGAGTGGGCCAATCTAACCCGATAGATCTACCAATATAAGTCTATGACCTCCCCGAGGTTAATGATTATGGGGGGATTTAGGGCTCAACAGTATGCATCTATACTATTGACCCAACTTATACCTTCATAACATATATTTATCCCGTTTTACCCATCATACTATAAATTCATGTTTTCCCCAAACAATTTAAATTAAACAATATTTAAAATGGGGCCAAAGAACTCACCTTCGTACACAATCAAATAATTGATCAAAATGTCTTGCACTGATCTATTAAGATCCTAAATGTGAAAGACTTAATTAATAGTCAAAAAGCATGCTCATGAAAATGTTAGTTCATCCAACTTATTTAATTTAAAGGTAAAAATATTTTTATAAATTATTACATAAAGTTTTAAGGAAACTCATTGATATTTTTATAAAAGTTTATTATTTACTAAATATCTTTCTTAAAGGATATGAGACTTAATATTTGTATATTATCACTAATATCAACCTTCAACGTGTAACGCCTAACTAACTAGGTATCTAATGATATCATCAGTTCATTCTTAACCCTACATTTATTTCTCATGAAAACTATTATATTTTTTCAACCTAATGATTTACGTCATGAAGTCATAATTGAATATTTACGGGATATAGTGATTTACTTAAGACTTTTACCTACTCTTTATAAGTAATAATTGTGGTATTTTTATTTCCAAATCTCTTATTTTTCCTTTATAGAATAAGTTTTTAAGTTGTCAAAGTTATTTGATTAATGGAAGATACATTCTTTTGGTAGAGTCGACATCATTTTTACGGTTAATTTTATGCAATATATCAACAGCTTTTTAAACCCGTCAACTTGAGTTGTTTAAATATATATTTATTTTACAAGTCATAAATTACCCGGGATATATATTATTTTTCAGTTTTATACAAAAATTTTTTATAAAAGTCTTGGAGTCTTTAACGTCATTTTAGTTGAGTTCACTTGTCAAAGCATCCCGTTTGTCTTATGCACGGTCTTAATCATGGTTTCTAGTCTTTCACTTATTTTACCAATCTAATCTTTTAGTTTAAGTGAAGTCTTTCTATCTATCGGTTTTCTATCAACATTCCAACTTATTCATTCTTCTATAAGATCATAATAAATCTAAAATATTTTTAATATACAAATCAAATTATATACAAATTTCAAAACCCATTTTCATCAAAAATATCAACTTTTATGCAATATCTAAGTGGGTGAACTAGGGTTCATCAAGATCTTCATCTTAATCACTCATGCATGAAGAGATAAAGACGATCTAACCCAAAACAAATATACCTTGAGTAACTCTTACACTAATCCAACACTCTCTAACGTTAGCACGGAGATCTCCAGCTTTCGACTACACTTACGAGTTCCTAACAAAACACCACTTGGAAACCCTCTTGTTTTCGACTCGAATGAAAGAAAATGAAGTTTCTTATGGTGGTGGCTGCATGATTTCGAAGGTGGGTTTGTGGTGGCGCTCGCGATGACCGAGAGGGGTAAGGGTGGGGTGTTCGTAGGTGGTGGGGTGACGGTTTGATGGTGGTGGCCGATAGTGCGGGGGCGGGTACAATAGTAATAATAGTAATAACAGTAATAATAGTAATAATAGTAGTAATAATAGTAGTAGTAGTAATAATAATAATATTAACAGTACCGGCACCGGTACCCGCACCGATACCCCGGTAACAGTAACGGTAACGGTAACGGTAACGGTAACGGTAACATAACGGTAACCGTCACGGTCACGGTCACGGTCACGGTCACGGTCACGGTCACGGTCACGGTCACGGTCACGGTCACGGTCACGGTCACGGTCACGGTCACGGTAACCGTCACCGTCACCGTCACCGTCACCGTCACCGTCACAGTCACCGTCACCGTCACCGTCACCGTCACCGTCACCGTCACCGTCACCGTCACCGTCATCGTTGCAGGATCGTGTGTTGGTCACTCAATAGATGGTTTTTCTCTCAAACTCACATTGAACGACACTCAGCAAGAGTCTATGAAGTGTTGATCACAATATAACAAGTAACAGGCAGTAAATAAACACAGAATGTAAATTTTCAAGGTACTTTTTTATATGGCCTCTCAACTCAAAGGATTACAAGACTCTTGGACTCAAATCGGTTATCTAATGAGTTACATGGAAAAGATATATATAATACTACCTACAGCCGGATATACTTTGATACCAGCTGGAAACCTCTATCCTAACATCTATACCACAAGACTCTAGGTGAGGTCTTTCAGACATTTTGCCTGAGAGTTGGTAGTCAGGACATGTCCCTGACTTACCTTTTGTCACCAACTAAAGTTGGTAACATATACTATCATAAAAATATGAACAGTAGAATAAAATATGGTTAACAACATGGCTCTTTAAGAAGATGCCATG
Source organism: Flaveria linearis (assembly GCA_024085815.1). Lineage (NCBI taxonomy): Eukaryota > Viridiplantae > Streptophyta > Magnoliopsida > Asterales > Asteraceae > Flaveria > Flaveria linearis. The sequence continues at coordinate 30,319,547 of CM044008.1, forward strand.
CTGTATCAGAGGTCTGTAGCGGACTGTCAGGGACCAAACTTATATCTACTGGGCATAGCAATGTCTTCCGAAAGATAAAATTGCTTCGGAAGAATAACTTCTTCCGAAGCCACTTATACTTCGGAAGACTGCTTCTTCCGAGGCTTGGAGTCTTCTTTGTCTTCGGAAGCAGACTTTGTCTTCAGCTCTTTCTTCGGACTTTGTCTTCGGAAGCAGACTTTGTCTTCAACTTTTTATTCAGACTTTGTCTTTGGAAGCAGACTTTGTCTTCAGCTCTTTCTTCAGACTTTGTCTTCGGAAGCTTAGACTTTGTCTTCAGCTCTTTCATCAGACTTTGTCTTCAGAAGCTCAGACTTTGTCTTCGGAAGCAGACTTTGTCTTCGGAAGCAAACTTTGTCTTCAGCTCTTTCTTTAGACTTTGTCTTCGGAAGCAGACTTTGTCTTCAGCTCTTTCTTCAGACTTTGTCTTCGGAAGCAGACTTTGTCTTCAGCTCTTTCTTCAGACTTTGTCTTCGGAAATTTAGACTTTGTCTTTAGCTCTTTCATCAGACTTTGTCTTCGGAAGCTCAGACTTGTCTTCGGAAGCTCAGACTTTGTCTTCAGCTCTTTCATTAGACTTTAGCTGTTGCCTTCAGCTGATATCTTCAGCTGATGTTCTTCAGACTCTCGGGAGATCTCATGCTTAGCTTCGGAAGCCCTTGAATGTAGCACCAAAATGACTATGTGAAGTGGTTTGGTTGCACCAGCCTCATCATGACCCAACAAACTCCCCCTAGGCCGATGCTACCAAAACTTCACTTCCCTCTTCTTCTCAAAACTCTCAGCACATTGAAAGTAAGTGTTTATCAGTTTCTTCATTCTTTCCTGATGTGGTGCTGAGGAGTTTGTACAAATCCTTGGTAGATAAACCTCCACTCTGTCACCTTGGATTATGTGTACCCTTTGTTGTGGCCCTCTGAAAAGAGTTAGTTGATGGGAACTATAGTCATATTCCCATCTAACTATTGGTTCCAATTCCGGACCTTCCACCATCTGTAGAAAGGCTGTGCCTTTGGTGGTTGGTCTTTCCTTGTCTTCCGGTCTTTTCAACTTCAACTCTTCTTCAATCTTGGCTTTTGCTTTTAGTTTAGCCAAGTGGAGACTGCTGATATAGTTTCTGATATGAGCAGCAGTCTCAGAGTTGGAGGGATTGGAGAATGGCTTCTCTGCAAGCTCAGCAATGTCAAATCTGCTGAGATGCAATAGAGAAGTGGCATTGAGCCGGTCGGTTTCACCATTCTCCCTTTCCACAACAAAGTTGTGAGAAGGTTCATCGAACCTCCACTGGACTATAGCTTTCCTTGGTACAGGAGATTGACTAGAAATCCTGTCCTCTTTCCTTGTGTCCAGTAGAGTCACCAGTCTCCTTCTTAGTCTCTTCTCTTCAGCATTGAGGGTATCAGAGTTGAGACCAAAAGTTGTGCAGCCTGGCCCAAAGTATTTCTAGGCAATTCAAGAAATTGACCTAGAGTGAGGGAGCTTGAAGAGTTATCAACATAGGTGATGTTGATAAGGTCTCCCTCCCAGGAGATGCTGCTCATAGTGGTGCAGTTGATGAGCCTTGTCTTGAACTCCTTTATCTCCTCAAAGGAGAGATGTTTAGGAGGCTGAGGGGATGATCTTGGTTTCTGTTGGATAGGTTTAGGTTTAGTGGTTTTGGGTTGTGTTTTGGGTTTAGGATGGGAAGTTTAGGTGGTTGAGGTGAAGTGGTAGGTTTGGGTAGAGTTGTGGTTCAGGGGTGAAGGTTTCATCAGTGGGTTCGGTTTTGATGGGAAATGGGATTGGTTCTTCTAGTGTGGGTTGTGGTTTAGTGGTTGGCTGTGGTTGAGTGGTTGGGGTGAAGACCATTCCCTGTCCCTCCTGTACATCTCTTTCCTTTTCCCCATACGGATGTCAGCTTTTATTTCACTGACTATCCGCTGGAGTGTCCTTTTGGACATAGGTCCCACCTGCCTACCAGAGAAGCCGTGAGCCCGGAGATAGTCTTTCATCCAGGCTTTGTCATTAGACTTCTTGGTGGCAGTGACCCCCTTTTCTTCCTCCCTCCGCTTCTTCTCCTTCAACTTCTCCCTGGCAGCTTTCTTCCTTTCTTTCTCCATTTGATCCTGCTCTTTGTTGTGGAGTAGCAGGATCATGTCATCATCAATTGGAGACAGTTTCGAAAGACTAAATCCTCTTGAGAGTAGAATTTAATCCTAGCCTCTCTCAGCTGCAGGGCTACTTCCCTTTGTTCTTTTTCTTCCTTCTCTAAGGCCAACCTGGCTTCTTCTTCTTGCCTTAGCCTGGTTGACCTCTCCAAAGTCACCAACTAATCTAGTGGTAGCAGGAGTACTTTCTTATTGGCAGCTCCTAAGCTGATGAGCTGGTCAATGAGTACTGTCCTTCTCTTAGTGTTGATTTCCTCCTGATTAGCTGCAGCTGCCTTAGAGCTAGCAGCTAGCAACTTCTCAGCAGGAAACCTACCTTTCTTCTTGAGCTTTTCAATCATTTCCTCTTCCTGAAGCTCTTCCGCATTCAATTTCCTTTTGCCTTTGTCTTTGGCAGAGCTTGACTGCGATGGTTCTTGAATAGAGGGTTCAGATTGAGAGAGAGGCACAGATGGTGTTTGGGATGGAGGTAGATCAGAAATGTCCTCCTTGCTCATCTCAGATGCTATTTCAGCAATAACATCTGTGATGATCAGCACCTCGGACATCTTGAACAAACCTTCCGCAGCTTCCATCTCAGCTTCGGAAGACTTGTCTTGTTCTTCCGAGGCTTCAACTTTAGTTTCAGAAGTTTCAGCCTGAGCTTCGGAAGAAGAGGCTGCTGTAAGTTCTGTCCCATCTGTTTTAGTTGCTGGGCCATCAGTCCCCATTTCCCCTTCGAAGTTAATCTCAGGTTCCATGTGGACCTTAGGTTAACCAACTTCTTCCACAGTGGTAGAAGGTGCAGTCAGTCTTTGAAGCTCCTCAGCCCCAAATATATAAGTGTGGTGTCAGGGCTGGGCTGTTCTAAGGAGGATCTCAATACAAACTTTGTGAAAAGTCTATAGAGATCATGAAGCATCTTTGAGTCAATATCTAGAAATGATTGAGATGACTCAGGTAGTGTGATGAGTTGGGAAGTAAAGGACTGGGTCTGTGGTTCCTCAGATGTTTATCTCTGAACTTTCTCCCCCTTTTTGGTAGCATCATCTTGAGAGCTAGATGAGCTAGAGGAAGAAGTCAATGAGACTTGAATAGGTACATGTCTAACAGACCTCTCCGTCTGTTTCTCAGCTAGTTTAGCCTTGAGATTGTCAATCTCAAGTTGCTGAGTGGCAGTCCTTGATTCTAAGATCCTCACCTGTGATTCCAGGTTGGAGACCTTAGAAAGCAAGTACTGAAGTGTGTGTTGCATACTTCCCTCATCTTCATGAGAAGAATCACGGGGAGATGAGATAACATACCTAGTATGCTCAGTCTCACTACCAGATGTGGCTTCTTGGCACCCTGGATACCTTTGCTCAAAGTCATCTCTTTCAGAGATGTCAATGGGCAAAGTTGTCGTAGACTCAGTCCTAATGATGTTACCACTATCCTGAGAGCTCAATGAGAGACTCTGAGTAGTGGCATCTGAGCCTACATGAGTCCCCTCCACATCAGTGGGACTCACCTCAGTAGCTGGCTGCTGATGGGGGCTAGAGACAAGGGATCTCTCTTGGCTCTGTTGATCTTTCAGAGGGTGTTGTAGATCAACTTCATGGCCATGGAGAGATGTAATCTCTTCATCAGTGCGGAGTAAAAGGTCAGTGAAAGATAAGGAGGTTAAACCTACTGACCCGGGACCTAGATCAATGTATACAGGCATTGAGCCAATGGTGGGGCTGTCCCTAGAAGGCTGCACAGGGGAGTGTAAAGACTCACCCTGTGGGCTTAAGGCTTGGGGTTCGGGCTCTTGGGTTTGAGACTGAGGAGGCTCAAAACCCACATTGAGGTCAAATGTGAAGGATGGTGTGACCTCGGCCTGAGTGGGAGCCCATGGTTCCACTCTAGCCCTTTTGGTTTGAACTGGAGGAGCTTGTTCAATCAGAGTAGATTGAACAAGGGTTCGTTTGGGCGTCTCTGGTATGTAATTTTAATGGGTAGAGAAGGTGTGGGGACATTTGTGGTGGAGGTTGTTGGTGTGGGTTCATCACCTGTGGGGATAACAGGGATGTCACCAGGAGCTATGCGCTCAGTCATCTCTGGAGGTAATGGAGTGTACCTTCCAGTGAAGTTGATGGACATCTTCTTCAATGTTTTGAAGATGGTAGGCCTCACTTGGGGAATAGTAAGAGCAGCTACACAGACAAGCTTGCTCGGTTCCAGCTCACAGTTGATTATATATTGAATGAATCTGGGATACATGAAGAATGTATCCCTTCTCAGATTGCCGATTAGGTTGGTCAATACAAATCGTGAGTAGTTGAAGCGTAGACCTTTCACCAACCCATGAACTAGGCATCCTAGTTCATATGGGATTTGATCCCATCCCCTGACTTGTTGGATAAGCAGTGCAGGACAATGTGCAGCAGGAACTTCCATTGGTAAGAGAAGTTAAACTTGTAGACGGTTGACCTGCTCACATCCCCACCATATCCCATTAGGATGTAGGTGCTATCCACGTCTTCTTTGGGGAACTCAGTAGGAGCCCCATCATCATGAAGCTCGAGATGCTCCCTGATGACTTGTTCAGTGATGACCAACTCCTGGCCACAAATGCGGGTTCTCAGGACGCGAACCCCATTCAGAACTTTAGTTTGACCGTTACTCCAGAATTCGGACATGTGGTTGGAGTAGACGGTGGGGTTAACAGTTAGCACCGTGAGGTAGGTGGATTCAGCAAGAAAGGTGATGATTTGGGTAAAGTCAGCATCTCTTGACGAATCAAGCAATGCGACTTGGTTGTGCTGAGGGTTTAGCGCCATTGCAGAGAAAGTATGAAATTTCAGGTTTGACAGTGAAGGGAATAGTTAGGGCAGTAAATTGGTAAAAGGAGATGACTTTGATCAGTCTGGATTATTTAAAGGGGATGAACTGTGGGAGTGGCGGTAATAGGGTAACTGTTTTGGGGTTACTGTGGGTGGTATGGTGGTTTACGGCGGAGAAATGATAGTGGCGGCAAGGGATAATTTTAAATAATCTGACCATCATGAGCAAAATCTTTACCTTTTACAGAGTGGGCCCAAAAGATATCCGTTACATAGTAAAAGCTTTACTTTCGAATGTAAAACATTTCTGAAGGTAATTGTCTTCCGATGGCAACTTCTCTTCCGAAGCAAGGCATTGCTTTCGAAGGTAAAATTGTCTTTCCGAATGGAGAGTTATATAAGCCTCGGAAGTAGATCTGATGTAAAATCAATCGCTTCTTCCGAGACCAAAAACTCTTCCGAGAAGAAAATTTCCATTGAGGAATTTGGCTTCGGAAGATATTTAAGAATATCTTCCGAGAGTTAATTCCTCTTCGGAAGGAATTTACACTTAGAATAATTTAAAGATCTTTTGTAACAGGGCTTAAATTGTATTGACACAAGACATTACACATTTAAAAAGCTTTTCAAAAGAGGTAGTTAATCAATGTTTATCATCCCAATAGCTGATATGAGATACTTAAATCTTTGTTCATCAAATGCCTTTGTGAACAAATCAGCATATTGTTCATTTGAGTCAACTTTGATTAACTTTATCAGATGTTTCTCATGAATATCTCTAATGAAATGATACCTGATATCAATGTGCTTTGTCTTGGAGTGCTTCACCGGATTCTCAGTAATGGAGATAGCACTATTGTTGTCAATATGGATAGGAGTAGTCATGAAGTTGAAGCCATAGTCTAACATCTGATTTTGAATCCATAGCAGTTGAGCACAGCAGCTAGCAGCAGCAATATATTCAGCTTCAGCAGTTGATGTAGAGACACAGGATTGTTTCTTGCATTGCCATAAGATAATCCTTCCACCAAGAAATTGACATCCTCCTGATGTTGATTTCTTGTCAATGTTGCAGCCACATAGTCACTGTCAGAGTATCCATAGAGATTGAAATCACTATTTCTTGGATACCAGAGACCTAGTTTAGGTGCTCCTTTGAGGTATCTGAGGATTCTCTTAACAGCAGCCAGGTGAGACACCTTTGGAGCAGCCTGATATCTTGCACAAATGCATGTGGCAAATATGATATCTGGTCTACTAGCAGTGAGATACATCAAAGAACCAATAATGCTCTATACTGATGTTGATCAGTATCCTCCCCCTCAAGGTCAGGGCAAAGATTATGGTTTCTGGGTATGGGTGTCTTGGCTGGTTTACAGTCCTTCATTTCAAATCTATCTAAGATGTCTGAGACATACTTAGATTGACTTATGAAGAACCCTTCCTTCATCTGTTTCACCTGAATTCCAAGGAAAAAGTCCATTTTCCCATGGAACTCATCTGAAATTTCTGCTTCATAATGCTCTCAAAGTCTTTACACATTTGGTCATTTGAAGAACCAAATATGATGTCATCAACATAGACTTGAACGAGCAAAATGTCTTCCCCAGACTTCCTGATGAAGAGAGTCTTGTCAATGGTACCTCTTGTGTAGCATTCTTTAGGAGAAACTGAGACAAAGTCTCATACCACAGCCTAGGTGCTTGGTGCAGCCCATATAAAGCTTTATCCAACTTGCACACATAGTTGGGGTGTTGTGGGTCTTCAAATCCTTGAGGTTGACATACATAGATTTCCCTAACTATGTCCCCATATAGAAAAGCACACTTGACATCAAGTTGGTAGACAGTGAAGTTCTTGGATGCAGCATAAGCAAGAAAGATCCTAACTGCCTCAAGTCTTGCAACAGGTGCAAAGACATCAGTATAATCAATTCCTTCCTCTTGGGTGTATCCTTGAACTACTAATCTTGCCTTGTTCTTGATAATCATGCCTCTATCATCTTTCTTGTTTCTAAAAACCCATTTAGTGCCTATGGGTACTTGACCATATGGTAGTGGGCATAGATTCCAGACCTTTTGTCTTCTGAATTAAAGCAGCTCCTCCTGCATCGATTCAACCCAACTACTATCTTTTAAGGCATCTTCCATCTTCTTGGGTTTCATCTGTGATAAGAAGCATGAGTACAACCAAACATTCCCATGATGAGTTTGCCCTCTTGTTCTCACACCCTCAGAGACATTCCTTATGATGTTCTCAGGTGGATGAGTGTTGTGAATCCTAAGACGGGGAATCACTTCCAGATGCAGAGATAAGTCTAGATTGGACATATTCTGATCAGGAACTGGATCACTCTGTCCAGCTGATGTTTCAAAGTCATTCAATGAGGACTGATTGAATGATTGAGAAACATCATCAATGGTTGGTCGTGAAGTAGTATTAACAGTTGCCTGTTCCTTCAGAATACTACTTCCTTCAACCTGGTGTTGTAATGAATCACGTGAAGAATTGTAGGGTTCATCAGGTGATTCACTTGTTGAAGCTTCACTATTCCTGGAGATAGTTACACTATCAGATCTGTGAATGGTTGAAGCTTGTTGCCTTTCAGCTCTTGGAGAATTTGGTAGAGGTCTGGGAAGCTCAAATAGTTGATCAGCATCAGTATCAGCATCACCTTGAGCACCTGTTCCAGCTGAAACATTCTCACAAGATGGTTTAGAATAGTTTGGAAACAATTCTAAATCAAAGATATAATCAGGTCCATTCCCCCTAACACAAGGAGTGTGCTCATTAACAACTATATTGGATGACTCCTCAAATCGTTGATTCTTAATGTTGTATACTCTATAAGCTTTGGAGCTAGAAGAGTATCCAACAAAGATAGCATCATCTAACTTCTCAGCAAACTTTGCTAAGTTGTCCATTGTGTTAAGTATGGTACACCTGCAGCCAAAGGACCTTAGAAAGCCAATGAACGGTGGCCTCTTGTTCCATAACTCATAAGGGGTTTTTCCATAGGGCTTAACTACAAGAACCCTGTTCTGCACATAGCATGCAGTGCTGACTGCCTCTGCCCAGAATGTCCACTTCCAGAGACAAAGGCACAACTATCCTGAAAGGAGTTGTGTTGAACCTTTTGAGACTTTGGAGTCTCAGGTAGAGTAATGTAGGGTCCACTATGTGAGTTGTCAGGGTAACACAGCAACTGATGTTGTGGTTCTATGATTTCCCTTTCAACCACATGAAGGGCTGAACTTAGTTGGTTATTGGAGTGACCAGAGGAGTTCTGCATGTTCATCTCCATCTGGAATGCACTTAGGATACCATACAACTCTGTGAGAGTAAGAGTCTTAAGGTTCGAAGTTCTCTTGATTACAACACAATAGTGTGTCCATAGTTTAGGAAGGGAAGACATGAACTTCCTAACTATGTCTCTATTCTCAAGAGCTACTCCAATATCCACCAGAGTATCTACTATCTCAACATACCTGAAGTATTGTTGAGTCAAGGTCTCACCAGCCTTGAAAGTAAAGTTCTCAAACTGCTGCTTCAAGAGATCCTTCTTGTTCTCTTAGGTTTCCTTGGATCCTTCATACATAAGCTTCAATGCTTCCTATAAATCTTTGGCTGTCTTGCACTTCTTGAAGCCTCTGTAGACGGAATTGGGGAGAGCAGTTTGGAGAGAAGTCATAGCCCTTTGATCTAGCTCTATTCTCTTCCTATCTTCTTCTGAGTAATCATCAACATCTTTTGGAATGATGCGATTACCAGTGGCAGAAGTAGTGCTTGGTACGAAAGGACCATTGACAATAGAGTCCCACATTCTTGAATCTTGACATTTGATGAAGCCTTCCATTCTAATGCACCATGTGTCAAAGTCTTTAGGAGTGATCAGTAGGGACTTGGTCATGGTACCGGTTCCATATCAGCCTTGGAGAGAGCGGCCATTTGAGTGAGTGGTTTGTAGTGAGGAGTAAAAAACAGGTTGATTTGGATGGTAAGATCTCACAATCAAGAGCCTGGAGCTCTAATACCAATTGCAGGATCGTGTGTTGGTCACTCAACAGATGGTTTTTCTCTCAAACTCACATTGAACGACACTCAGCAAGAGTCTATGAAGAGTTGATCACAATATAACAAGTAACAGGCAGTAAATAAACACAGAATGTAAATTTTCAAGGTACTTTTATATATTTCCTCTCAACTCAAAGGATTACAAGACTCTTGGACTCAAATCGCTTATCTAATGAGTTACTGGAGAAGATATATATATTACTACCTACAGCCGGATATACTTTGATACCAGCTGGAAACCTCTATCCTAACATCTATACTACAAGACTCTAGGTGAGGTCTTTTAGACATTTTGCCTGAGAGTTGGTAGTCAGGACATGTCTCTGACTTACCTTTTGTCACCAACTAAAGTTGGTAACATGTACTATCATAAAAAGGTGAACAGTAGAATAAAGTATGGTCAACAACATGGCTCTTTAGGAAGATGCCATGCTGTATCCGAGGTCTGCAGCGGACTGTCAGGGACCATACTTATATCTACTGGATATAGCAATGTCTTCCGAAGGATAAAATGCTTCGGAAGAATAACTTCTTCCGAAGCCACTTATACTTCGGAAGACTGCTTCTTCCGAGGCTTGGAGTCTTCTTTGTCTTCGGAAGCAGACTTTGTCTTCAGCTCTTTCTTCAGACTTTGTCTTCGGAAGCAGACTTTGTCTTCAGCTCTTTCTTCAGACTTTGTCTTTGGAAGCAGACTTTGTCTTCAGCTCTTTCTTCAGACTTTGTCTTCGGAAGCTTAGACTTTGTCTTCAGCTCTTTCATCAGACTTTGTCTTTGGAAGCTCAGATTTTGTCTTCGGAAGCAGACTTTGTCTTCAGCTCTTTCTTCAGACTTTGTCTTCGGAAGCAGACTTTGTCTTCAGCTCTTTCTTCAGACTTTGTCTTCGGAAGCAGACTTGTTTTCAGCTCTTTCTTCAGACTTTGTCTTCGGAAGCTTAGACTTTGTCTTCAGCTCTTTCTTCAGACTTTGTCTTCGGAAGCTCAGACTTTGTCTTCAGCTCTTTCATTAGACTTTAGCTGTTGCCTTCAGCTGATATCTTCAGCTGATGTTCTTCAGACTCTCGGAAGATCTCATGCTTAGCTTCAGAAGCCCTTGAACGTAGCACCAAAATGACTATGTGAAGTGGTTTTGGTTGCACCAGCCTCATCATGACCCAACCATCGTCATCGTCATCGTCATCGTCATCGTCATCGTCATCGTCATCGTCATCGTCATCGTCATCGTCATCATCATCGTCATCGTCATCGTCATCGTCATCGTCATCGTCATCGTCATCGTCATCGTCATCGTCATCGTCATCGTCATCGTCATCGTCATCGTCATCGTCATCGTCATCGTCATTACTATTACTATTATTACTATTATTACTATTATTACTATTATTACTATTATTACTATTATTAGTCTCAAACGGATAACTGACTTCGCGGTTTGTTAAGATTGTCAAGTTAGGTTTTTCAAGTAGTCAATCACAATAAATAATAAAAAAATTAAAATTATTATTAGGTTAAACTCGTACAGATGTTGACCTGATTTGATCGGGTGTCACATCTCGGATAAGCTTGCACTCGCCGTCATTGACTTGAACATACAAACAATACATGCATTACCCAGTTGTACCGAATGCAAAATGGATTGCAAACCGATTCCATTGCTAAATTAACATACAGGTTAATACCATCGCTCATCGGTCAAAGAGGGACAAAAACCCCCTAAAAATATTAAAGAAGCTGAAGCACCAGAGGACATAGCTTTCATGTTACTGCCCAACAACAACCACAACCAAGGCCGGTCTCGCCGGAGGGAATGCCCAAAGGCTACGGCCGCGTACCGCCGTATCAACACCCGGACGCCACAACCATCTGGAATCCCTAAACGCTTCAAACAGGACACCAATGGAAGTTACACCCAACATGTGAAAGGCCAAACCCTAAAAGGTTCAAACTATAAAATCAAAGGAAAAGAGACAGAATTCATGGAAGGGAGACAGATAATGTCACACCCTCAAAATCCACTAACGGGGTTTTACCGTCAGGCGTGTGGCATAACCAGGATCTAATATAAGCATCAATTACACCAAACGACTCGGTAACTACAAAACATATAAGTTGCTTAATAATAGTGAAACAAACCGATTATGTTTAAGTATTGCGGAAGCGAAATCAGAAAACATTTAAACGACTGTTACAATGCGCAAATACGCGCCCAAACCAATTTAGGTAAATGTAAATGTAATAAAAACCATGAAATCTGTTTAAAAGTAAATGCAGAATGATATGTAATGGATGCAGTGCTCCTAGACGTGCCACTTTAAGGACCTGAGAGAAAGCATGCTGAGATCAGTACAAAAACTGGTGAGTTCACAGGTTTATCAGAAAACAGTAATTAACAGTAATGAAATTTCAGATTTAGTAATCAAAGCATATAAGTAGGAAACTAGCCTACATCAAGTCACTATGTGTATGAAGTAGCGATCAAGCTGACAGTAATAATAATGTAATGAATGCCCTGGCTGTGGAATCTCTACCACAATACTGTAAAACAGGCTAACCATTCACCCGTTTAACCTTTAGTTAAGCTAGCGCGACTAGCCCGGGAGGGCTTTGTCAAACCCATCAGATCTACTAACAATCACCTCGCTAGTAACATAGGCGTAGTATAACCCCATAGTATGAATGCAGTATTACAAAATCTAATGTATTGTATCGTTTATGAAAGCAACATGTTTCTCTTCCCTAAAGAGAGTGAATATATGAAAGTGGGGCTGTAAACTCACCTTAAAAGCACAGCAAAATCAATAAGTGTAGGCACGTACGATTAAGTTTCCGAACAACCTGGATGCACGTTTATTACATAATTAATATTAAATATTAAATATTAATAATGGGTCGTACGGTTTCACATTTCATGACTCGATTACGATGCGGACTACCAATTCATATGTCATGCACTAACAAGCACTCATAACACCCCAAATGTATGGAACCCAATTATTACGCACGTCAAATCATATATAAAGTTACTCGTCATGCACTTACTTATATGATTTTATGTCATAACACCCATACATTATATGAACTTGTAGTCCACCTAACACAAATACGCAACAATCCAACATAACACATTTACATATCTAAATTATATATATATATATATATATATATATATATATATATATATATATATATATATATATATATATTACGTGAACTATGACATATTTATATATATTCAGAAAATAACTCACACATACAAACATGAACACATACACACACTAAAGAAACACACAGAGAACACCTAAGTCAAATTATTAATCAAACAAGCACCACATACCCTACCTTCTAATTTACATACACATATATGAACATCACCGAACCAATACCACTAATATCCACATGCATGCATATAGCACTCACCAAAACACATACACACCCGTAATTAAATACATATACACTCATTTATATATTTAAGTATGCATGCTAGACCCATGTAGGTCACCTAAGATGCATAACACATACACACAAAGAATATATACATATATATATATATGTGTGTGTGTGTGTGTGCAGAGATACAGACATAGCTACACACACATACATACATCCAAATCATGAAGAACCACACTCAAAAATACACATCGACGCCCACAGTCCACACACAACTCACACACACACAAAGGCACACATACAACCATGTGCCCACCCACAAGAACTCATAAAGGATACGTACGTGTATATGCACGATGCATACCAAAGATCCAAACCACTCTCACCCAACCCCACGGTTGAACACATGCACACAACAAAATCATACCACAACCCATTAATAAGAATATGGAAAAGCTTGACTTTCATTCATTATGAATACAACGTATATATAGAAGAAGATATAACAACTTCACCACAAATATAGGTGATAAAGTAAACTTCTATCGTAAAGTAGTTGGAGACTTTATCTAGAAGAAGTATGTGAATTATTTGAATTATGTTGATAAGTATTCTTTTCCTTGATATGCCCCCGCAAGATGGACGGTCGGTGAGTTAGTCCAATCTTGTAAACGAGAAGATGAACCGAGAACTATGTAGAGGTTTGGTGAGAACGTCAGCTAGCTGATCATCACCCGAGATGTGAGTAACACGAAGAGAACCATCTTGAACTTTTTCGCGAACAAAATGAAAATCCAAGGCTAGATGTTTCATGCGAGAGTGAAAAACCGGATTTGCTGAATAATACGTGGCACTTAAATTATCACAGTAGATGGTGGGTGTGATAGCAGAGTTGTAACCCAATTTTGATAAGAGAGATGTAATCTATTGGACCTCGGTTGTGGCCGAAGCAACAGCCCGAAATTCGGCTTCGGTTGATGAACGAGCTGCGGTGGACTGTCGTTTAGATGACCATGCAATAGGGTTGCAACCAAGGTAAACAATGTAACCCATTGTGCTTCGAAAAGTTTCCTTGTCACCCGCCCAATCCGTATCGGTGAAAGCATGTAGTCAAAGGGGGGAATGGTGACGGAGTAATAAGCCTTGGTGAAGAGTACCATGCAGATAACGTAACAACCTTTTGAGGGCTGACCAATGCACGGTAGTCGGGGCATGCATGAACTGAGATAAGCGATTGACTGTGAAAGCAACATCTGGGCGAGTTATTGATAGGTATTGTAAAGCACCAACAATATCCCAGTAATCCGTAGGTGAGGCAAGAGGGGTGCCACCAAGTGATGTAAGCGGGTTAGAACAGGTAATCGGAGTGGAAAGTGGCTTACAATCAAGCATTTTGGCTCTCAAGAGAATGTCTAAAATGTATTTAGACTGAGACAGAAAGATTCCATGTGTGTGGGGGAGGACTTCAACACCTAAAAAATAAGATAAAGGGCCAAGATCTTTGAGAGAAAAGTGAGTGGCTAGTTGTTTAATAAAAGAAGACATTATGGAAGCAGAGGGGCCAGTGACGATGATATCGTCGACGTAAACGAGAACATAGATTGGGGAGGTGTTTGTGATGTTAATGAATAATGATGGATCAGAAATAGTGGGTTTAAACTTTTGTGAGTGAAGGTAGGACTTGAGCTCATTGTACCATGCTCGGGATGCTTGACGAAGGCCATAAATGGCTTTGTGAAGCTTGCAGACGTGGGACGGAAAAGCAGGGTCAATGAAGCCCATGGGTTGAGCCATGTATACATCATCATGGAGAGTGCCTTGTAAAAAGGCATTGTTGATGTCTAATTGGCGGAGAGTCCACTATTGTGAGACGATAAGAGATAAAATGAGACGAAGGGTGGCGGGTTTGACAACGGGGCTATAGGTGTCGTCGTAGTCAAGGCCGGGTCATTGAGTAAAGCCTTTTGCTACAAGGCGGGCTTTTAGACGATCCACCGAACCATCAGGATGATATTTGATCCAAAAAATCCATTTACATCCGACAATGTTGGTGGCATTAGAAGGAGGAACGAAGGTCCAAGTATTATTGCGCTTAAGTGCATCGAATTCGGCGGTCATTGCATTACGCCAAAGAGGATGTTTAAGGGCCTGGAGGACGTTAGAAGGTTCGGTTATAGGAGTGGCAGAAGTGGTGTAGACAATGAAGTCATTGTTATGGTAGCGTGGGTTCGGTTTTGGGTTAGGCCGAGTGCGGGGAAGGGTGGTCGAGGGAGGGGAATTTGGTGTCACGAAAGGTGTATGGCCGATGGATGTGGGTTGAGGAGTAGGAACAGTAGGCGAAGCGGGTGCGGGAGGTAAGGATGGGGCATAAGTACATGAGGGGATGGGGTGGGAGGTGGGTGAGGTATTATGAGGGAGAATGGCAGTGGTGAAGGGCTTCCAATCATCATAATTTGGTGTAGGAGCAGGTGTGGTATTAGTGAGGGAGAGATATGGAAAAACATGTTCAATGAATTGAACATGTCTAGAGGTATAGAGACGGTTGCTTGTTGGATCTAGAGTGTAATAGGCACTTTGGGTGGATGAGTAACCGACAAAAACACAAGGTATGGAGCGGGGGTGAAGCTTATGAGGTGAGTAAGGGCGTAACCAAGGATACCACAAGCAACCACAGCTGCGAAGTTTGGTGTAGTTAGGAGGTTTGTTGAAGAGACAAAGGTAAGGAGACTTATTTCGGAGAGTAGGTGTGGGGAGACGATTGATGAGGTAGGCAGCGGTGGTAAAGGCAAATGGCCACAAAGAGGTGGGAAGATTAGCGTGTGAGAGTAAAGTGAGGCCGGTTTCAACAATGTGTCTATGTCAGCGTTCGGCATAGCCATTGTGTTCCGGGGTATGTGGGGGGGGAGGTGAGGTGAGAGATGCCACACGATTAAAGATGAGAGGTGATCTTGATGTACTCACCACCATTATCGGAGAAGAATTGTTTGATGTTTGTGTTAAAATAGTTTTCAACCAAATTTTGAAAACGAATAAAGGTGGTGAGGGAATCGGATTTGTGATTGAGAGGATATAACCAGATATACTTTGTATAATGGTCAACAAAGAGTATGTAGTATTTGTAACCATCCATGGAAGTGATGGGAGATGTCCATACATCAGAAAAGAGTAAATCAAGTGGGGCAGAAGACTTAAGTGTAGAGAAAGAAAAAGGAAGTTTATGACTTTTATTGATTTTGCATGAATTACAATGATCATCAAAAGATAAATTGAAACTAATTAACGATGACAAAAGATTAAAAATTTTGGAATGAGGATGCCCTAAGCGATGATGCCAAGTGCTTGACGTGATCTTGTGGAGTGAGTAGACGAATGGAGGACTAGATTTGTGAAGATTGGAGCGCAACTCATAGATGTCGTGGTTGGTCGTTCCCTGGAGGAGAGGTGTGTTCGAGTTTTGATCCTTGATAATAAAGACAAAAGAAAATAATTCGATTAGAAAGTTGTTATCTAAACAAAGACGGGAAATAGAAATAATATTGCGAGACAAAGATGGAATGCAAAGGACATTTGTTAAAAGCAAGGGAGTGTGTGGTGTGTGTATGATAAGAGAGCCAATATGCGTGATAGTGAGACACGAACCATCCCCGATGACCAGCTCCTCCATTCCATCATAAGGGGCATGTAATGAAAGGTTTCTAAGATCGTTTGTAACATGATGTGAAGCCCCACTGTCAAATAACCAAGTTGCAGGACTCGGGTCTTGTGTGCCTATCGTGTGAACCTGCGGGTGTTGGGCGTGGACAATGCTATTGAAGGAAGGAATAGTAATGTGTGGGTTTGCCTTCTTGAAGATTGGACAGTTCGTAAGAGAGTGTCCTTTGACATAGCACCATTGGCATTTGCCAAGATATGGTCGAGCACCGCCAGTTGAAGGACCATTGTTAGGAGTTGGTAGCAAGCCATTGCTAGTATGTTTTGCTGAAGCACGAGCATTCCAAGGCTTGAGGTTAGAAGTGCCGGAGCGATGTTGGGTGACAAAGGCCGTGGCTGGTGATGAAGGACACTGGTGGCAGCGGTTTGTGCCAATGAAAGCTCATGGTTAATGAGCTTTTCATGGAGCTCATTGAATGAGATTACGGTGTCCCGGGCATGTATTGCATCGAGAATGGGCTTGTAAGTGTGTGATCAAGGCCTGCCAAAATAGTGTCGGTGACATCTTCGGGGTCTAGTTTCTTACCAAGAATAGACAACTCATCCACGAGAGTCTTCACGGATTGCATATAATCTGTGATGGTTTGGTTCGGGGCTTTAGAGCATTGTTTAAGTCTATGTTGCAGCTGTTTGATGTGCCCTCGAGATGGAGACGCATAAGTGGAGGAGAGGATCTTCCATGCTTCAAGCGATGATGAAGCATTAGTGACTAGAGGAATGATTGATGGTGAGAGACTGCCAACGATGGATCCAAACAGGAGCCGATCTTGTCGAAACCAAGCGGCATAATCCTTGTGTGGGGTTTTCGAGCCATCGGCTGCAGTGGTTGGTGCGGGAGCCAAGTGAGTTCCATCAATGAACTTGTACAAATCTAGCCCGTGGAGAAGAGCTTTGATTTATGTTTTCCAGCCCAGGTAATTTGTTGAGGTGAGTTTAAGGTTTGAAAGGAAGGAAACCACAGTGAGATTATTTGTGTTGGTTACGGGTATGGTGTGCGTTACAGCGGATGGAGGGAGATTGGGTTAGTCGGCCATGGGTGGTTATGAGGGAAGATTTGGTTTGAAGAAGAGGGGGCGAATACGATGGATCAGAGTCGCTCTGATACCATAATAAGAATATGGAAAAGCTTGACTTTCATTCATTATGAATACAATGTATATATAGAAGAAGATATAACAACTTCACCATAAATATAGGTGATAAAGTAAACTTCTATCGTAAAGTAGTTGGAGACTTTATCTAGAAGAAGTATGTGAATTATTTGAATTATGTTGATAAGTATTCTTTTCCTTGATACCCATGAGACCACAACCGCAACTGTGCACACAAACATCACAACCCGCAACTCCCTCGACCAAGCGAGGAATGAAACCGTAACCGTAACCGATCGTGCAAAATGAGCGAGAGAACGTACCGTACAGGGCGGATGAGGGTTACGGTTAGTATCGGCACGGCGTCAGAGGTGAAAAGAAATCGCCGAGCAAGGTTGAAGGGTGGAGAAAGGGCTGTCGCGCAAGGTTAAGGTGAGAGCAATCAACGGCAGTGTAAAGCCCCGTTCCCGGGAAACCTCACAGTTGGCAATTCATAGCATAAAATCAGTTTAATAACAAAACATTGCAGCGGAAAATAATTAAACATTTATTTAAAACTTAAAAACCCCATTGTACTCATACATTTGTCCTTTAAATGTAAACAAAACATATTCCTTGTTCATTAATTACAATAAAGACTTTATTAACAGGAATGCCATCCATATCTCCCCAAGTAGCTTCGTGGTGCCATCCTCAGCATCAGCGCTTACCTGTCCACTATTATGCATAAAAAGTCAGCTACGCTGAGTGAGTTCTAGTTTTATATAAATAAGAAAATATAATCTTTTATCCTTCATATAATGAACACGCATACATCATACTACAAACATTACTTGCATCACATTAAGCACGTTCATTATCTTTCATTCTTTCATTATGTTTCACTTCATCATAGGCGAGATTGCACAAAGCAAGAGCTCCATGTTGATCGACAACGAATGTCGATCCCCGTCGGTACACATTTTTCATGGTAGCTACCCCCGACAGTTAATCGATCCCTGTCGGTACACATCTTCATGGTAGCTACCCCCGACAGTTGATCCACACTGCCAGGCACATAGCCCGCTCATGAATACGGATCCATCTTCATAGGTAAGACTCACACAAGTGAAGTCTATCATAGTGCTTGCAAGACTTTTCATCATCAAACGGGCCCGGGGGTAACATTCGTTAAGTTCCACTTCTCATTAGTATTATCTTTCACTTAATATATATAATACTTAGCTTATTAAGTACACAACATACCAAGTACTAGTCATATAACACGTAACCAACCCTCCGCGGGACAGCGGGGGTTCGGGGCGGCAGCCCCTGATAGCGGGGTCCTAGGGGCAGCAGCTCCTAGTGGGGTCCAAGGGACAACGCCCCTGGCTGGGGCCGGGCTGCCAGGTCAGCGCGCCTGAAAATTATTTTGAGCTATTTAAATGTCATATTTTACTTTAGAAAAATGTATTTCATTGTTAAAACACCTTGAAATCCTTATCTTGAAAACCTTATGTTTACTATACATAATAGCCCCAAAAACAAGGAAAAACATTTAATAAGGGGATCTAGAACTCACCTGAACTTTGCAAATAGCTTCAATCCTAGGTACTTAAGCTATAGTCCAAATACTCTAGCTGCACGAAAGTTAATACACAAAAAATGTCATTTTCCTCATAATTTCGCTCACAGTTTCGCTGGCAGTTTCGCTGCCAGTTTCGCTGGGCAGCACTTCTGCCAGTTTCGCTAGACAGATTCGCTGTCTTGAGCGCCCAACTTTCGTTGGAATTTCCTAGTTCCGCAATGTCTAAGGGTCAACCTGGGCACTGGCGAACTTATCAGCGAAACTGTAGTTTCGCCCCGCTGGAACTTCTCTTAGTTTCGCCCATAGTTTCGCAGGATGAGTGCATAGTTTCGCTGGATCGGGGCACAGTTTCACTGGATACATATCAATGACGAACCCGCCCGTTTTTAACCCAAAATCTTAACTTTTTACGTCCAAATCCTTGGTTTACCTTCCATGAAACCATTTCTAACATTTTCACATGTTTTCATACGTAAAAATTTGACCTTTATGTGTTTCTTTGAGACTTTTAAAACCCCAAAACCTAGAATCCGGGTTTGATTTACAGAAGGCATTATAGGTCGATTCTTACCTGGATTTGTTGCTCCTTTCTTGAGATTTATTGCACAAACACCCAGATCTTCAATCCCTTGACCTTAGAGGCTCCAAATCTTGAGTTTCTATCACTTTCTCTCTCTACTTTCTCTCTCTATGGATTTTGGAGTTAGGGTTGAAATGAAGAAGATGGTGGCTGCTTTGGGTGGGTTAAGGGCTGATTATGGGCCTCAATCCACTTAGGCTCTTGTCCATTAGCCTAATTAGCCCATAATCCATTTTTCTTTCTTTATTAAATACCCACAAATTAAGTCCATTATTTACGATGACTCGTTTTGACTTTTCGGGGTGTTACAGGCAGTGCGGGGGTTCTATAGTTGGTTTAAGGTTTTCAAAAGATATAAAGGGAAGCGGGTTTGGTTAAGGGTGATCTGAAGAGGAGGGGGGTTCGAATGAGTTATCATGGGTTAAGAGGATTAAGATGTTTAAGTTGGATAATTGACATTTAGGTCCTCCACCTTAATTGAATGCCACTAGTGACCTTAATCTATGTTGATATAATTAACCCAATACTCATCAAACTCATCTTACTTTAATTTAATCAAATACCTAAGTTAATTTATTACACAATCACTACTTTAATTAATTTATTTTTTCACATAAGAAAGCTAGGTAATTTATAAATAAATCGTGTTAAGTATGTTAAAATAATGAAGGTTGAATTGATGGTGTTAACCTGAAATCATGGGGTATCACAGATAATGGGGAATTCTAGCGCACACCACCGCCACCGCGAGGAGCACCAGAGCTGAACAGCCACCGGGGGACCAAAAGGCGGCCGGTAGCGGCGGTGACACACCAGCCCTCTCCTTTCTCTCTATGCATGCAATCAGGCTAGGACCATCGATCATCCCGCCATCGGACATCCTCGGTGTCACTCGCCAACCGTCGGGCAGCATCGGCCGTCGACACAGACCCACCACCGCGTCTCGGCGGTGCTCAACCTCCACCTTGCTTACTAACACATCATAAACCAAACATTTCATACACAACAAACACGAATTAGTAAGATAAAGATGGGGTTGAAGGTTAGAAACCTCAAGCGAAAGTCTCAGATGAAGTATACCTATCATTATCGAGATGTAGCAACCACCTAAGGTTTTGAATCAGAAACACCATAAACATAAATCAGCCTCTCAAATGTGTGGTCGCCCATCGTTATCGACTATTCGGAGCCCCACAAGGCCTTGGTTGGCTAGAAAAAGCCTCCTAGAGGCAGCGTTAACCTTCAGTCAGCTTACGGGCAGTCCCAGAAACTACCCGTCATGCATCAACACAAAGGAGCGCAACCATCCAGGCATGGAAGAGATGGAAGCTAGGGGGTCATCGGCGGGAAGCATGGGGCGGTCATTGGCTGGAAACAGGCGGCGACAGTTCGCGTCTCTCCGTCCCCCCCTCTATAAACAAATGTGCAAGCACATCTAGGCAACAATGGCTTATACAAAGCCACACAAGGGCACAAACATAGCAAACATAACCTCTGTGGCCATGTTGAAAACTATATAAAACCACTATTCATCACACTTGGTTTTTTCATAGTATAGAATTTTTCAAAACCAACCAAAAAATACAATTCTATAAAAAGGAAATGAGAGATGTTTTGTTGTATGAAATTGATAAGTTCTCAAATTAATTTAAAAAGAGTATAGGTAATTTTTCTCTTATATATTTTGTTTTTATGCTAATAAAACACTTTTTTTTAAAGGCAATTTCATTAAAAAACACACAAAAGCCGGAAATCTCCAAGGAGGAGATAACCAACGAACAAACCAAATTACATCACATCAAAACAAACTTTAGAGGTTTAAGGTTTAATCATTGGTATTGACGAATATTATTAACTTGATTATACTAACAACTAATCATTAGTCTGTCATTAAAAATCATTTTTTTTATTTATGAAAACTGAAAGCTATTATGAGGAATTGACAAGATGTTTAAATATATTTTAAAATTATTTAAATAGAGCCGGTTCTTTTTAATATCCTAGCTCTATTAAAAAAAATGTTTGCTTTCTAACTAGATAATCAGCTTATATTATGTGAATAATTTCCAGTTCTTGTGCAGCAAACGGACTCTATTTATATTTTATCTAGGTCTTCCTGAAAACACAAACAACATTTTCAAGATATATCTACAAATACAACTAGGTTTTAGTCACCTACTCACCTGTGTGTAAACAAATGTGAATTCCAAGCTAGATCTGAGGATGAAAAGCTGTAGAAAAACATGGCTAAGAAGTGTTGAACTTTGATTTGTACATATGGTTGAATATAAATCAAAAGAGAAACATCTACGTTAGTCGTAACATGACATTATAGTCTAGTGAAATTTATAATTGTCGCTTACTAAGTTGGTATGGGTTTAAATTATTCAAGCATAAGCTAGATTAAATGATATTATGAGTAAAACAATTTTTTTGAAAAATATAGTCACGCAAAGATCTAATTAACTCAAAATAGGATTATATGATATGTTATTAGCAATGGTTTCGAAAACCGGACCGGACCGGCCGGTCCGACCGGTCCGACCGGGACCCGGTGCTTTGCCGGTTCGGTTCGTTGGTTTTAGACCGTTTTCAAAATAACCGGCCGGTTCGCGGTTGACCGGTCCGACCGGAACCGGCGAACCGGGTTGAACGGTTTTTGGATTTTTTTTTTTATTTTAGTAGAAAAATATTATTGGATATGGATTAAGGAACACTGGTTCGTTAATTTGGACTATGTTTAATTGAATGATATGTATTTTGGATGTTGTTTTGGATTAAGGAACACCGGTTCGTTAATATTATACCTTATACATACAGACTAAATATTTGGATTTTTTTTATATTTTTTTAAATATTTATGACGTCATCCGGTTCGTAATCCGGTCCGACCGGTCTGACCGGTGAACCTCTAGGCCGTCCGGTTAGCTTTCCGATCCGGTTTTGAAAACATTGGTTATTAGTGAATTAGTAAATAATAGAAAATAAATTATGATTTACGGCCAGTTTAATGTAAACACGTGTCCTGCATATAAAGCCTTTATTATTGGATTTCCATGCAAGAAGCTAAAAGTAATATATACGTCTAAAAGTATTGTTTAGTCTCACACATATTTTGACAATCTTTTTCCTTTCTTTATCCTATGTTAATTTAATTTAATCCCTGTAATGTTTGAGTTTATGCATGTCTAATTTGTTTCGGCATACATATCTAAAGTGGTAATATTTATATGATATGTTTATCACGTTTACGACTGTAATAACTACAATCAATTTTAAATTGATTACGACAAGTTTATGTGTTTAACACTTTTAAACTCATTTACATCTCGTCAACTTGTTTTTTGACATGACAACCTATTCAAAAAAACAAGTTACTCTGATTATAGTTATTTAACATGAAAAAAAATACGTGTCACCAAGATATGATCATGTTTAGTGAGCAACCTCCTAAGTCTTATACGTGATTACCAATCTTACATAAAGATATCGTCTTTTAAGCATTAATATCATTTTTGTAAGTTAGCTATTTCCTTTATATGAGGAAGTGAAGACACGTTAGGTGTTTTGACGCACCTAAGAAGGCATGTTTTCTTCATGAACACGATGTTTCAATTCTACAAAATCCCAAAGACACTTCAGAAAGAAGTTTGAAAAGGGTTAGAATCAATATTATTACCCTTTTTGAAACGAAAGCTATAATATTCATAAGAAACAGGACCTAACAAATAGATTTCTTTTACGTATTAAATTACACACGGGATCACGTGTATTGAACTCTCTTTCAAAAAAAAATTGTAATCATATGTCATATATTTCTTAAAAATATAATTTAAATGTTCAATTTTCATGTAGTTAGAATATTTGCATTAGTATTTTCAATCATAGTATAATCCTTTTAAAAGAATAACAATAAACATTTTATGGTTAGTTTTTTATGTTACTTGTATTGATGACTTGTCTTTTTTATATATATATTTAATAAGATAATTTTAAAATTGAGAAGATGCAAATATAAAAAATATCTAATTCTAACAATCTTAAGTTAGCATTTCGTATAATACGTGTATTTACCTAAACTGAAGAAAAAAATGACAATAATGTCGATATAAGTTTGCATGATATTTATTAGATGCCTAACTAATGAAAAGGACATACATTTACATTAAGTCTATTCGTTACTTCTATAACTGATGGAGATTTTTCATAATGAAAATCAACACCCAACCTTGATTCATATATGATAAATGAGTAAAATCTAAAAATTCAAAGATACTTTGTCCAGCATTTCTCCTCTAATTTAAATTATTATAAAATAAAAGTCGGTTAAAATAGAGACTATTTCATATTGTAGGTTCAACCTAATATATATGAGTTTCGGGATTTTAGAGGAGTGATACTAAAAAAACCACAACAATCAAACCAGTCACATAATTTATAAAATTTTTATCACTACCCTTTATACTTGTGTATGTGTATATATAAATAAAGGTATGGATCAAATAAAAACTCGTAACATGATTTTACATATACGTTACACATAGGTTACGTATACGTAACTTTTTTTTATTCGACATAGTGTTATGTATACGCAAGATTCTTCATTCTCGTATTTATGTTCAACATATATGTAACAAAAACTTAAATAACCTTTTAACAATTAAAATAACAAACAATTTATGAAATATGATATTGGTTTCTGTATTTTTCTTTGTTTTTTATATAACTATTGGTTTTCTTAGTAACTCTCCCCTAGAATTTTATTGCATATATATGTGTGTGTGCACGTACTCCTTAATTTGAATAATATAACTAATTTTCCCTTTTAATTTTCTTTCTTGTTTATGTTCCGTCATCAGCACAATGCTTTCCAATTCCCTATCACCGTTCTCGAATTCAACCTTTTTAGCCACCTAACATCAATGGGGTTGCTTGTAGCCATAATTTCATATATAGCGTATATGCTCTCTTAGAGAACAAGAAGAATACGATGGATAAGCCCGCCAATCCTAGATCCCAACCATAAAAAGAAATAGTAATCCAGGGGTCAGTGATAACCATCAATGCTACCTCATGCCGTTGGGTCTACCATTGGGGGTTGAATCGATTAGAAATTCATATGTGTTATATACCAAGCATTAAAAGTCCATTCTAGCAAAAACATCAACACTAACGTAAACATATAATCGTACAAAATGTCTTAGAAAAAACCAAATAATCCCAGAAAAGATTAACAAATTCCCAAAGAGGATAATGGAGCTTCAAAACAAACTTAAGTATTGAACAAATATAAGATATCACATCATGTATAAAAGAGTATAATATGAAACCGCAATGAAATACATATTTGCATATGCTATAGCAATAAAGGTAATCAATGAGAAAGATTACGTATCTATAACTTTGTAAGGGTGTATACATAGAGATTACTTTCCGAAATGATAACATGTCTCAAAGGCTTAATATGATTCGCTAGACAAACTAACATTTTCAAACCTTTAGTCCGGACACATATAGACTTACGATGAAACCTTTAAAAATATCTACACCACAAGCTTATATTCGGCACCCAAAGATATTTACAAGAAAATCCCTAAAAGATTAAAATTGACTGAACAATTAAAGTTAGTAACTCAATATACAAATATGGTCTCAAACTGTAACATCCTGTATTTTTACGTTAATTAAAAGTTAATGTCGTTTATTCTTGTAAAGGGCCATTATGGTCTATTATGAAACCTATGGGTTATTTATGCTTACTTCTTAGTATGTCACTAATTCTATAATTTGAAGGTTAATAATTTGATTATTAAATTAAACATAATAATAATGATAATAATATTAATCATAATGATAATATAAGTTTTATTATGATAACATTTGTTATTAATAAATTTTTACATAAAATAATAACATTCTAAACTTTAGGGACCAAACAATAAATTAATTAAAGGTAAAACTTAGAGTTTGGGAGTAAAATAGGTAAGACATAAACCACAGGGACCAAAATGCAATTATCCCAAACTTAAAATCCCTTTCCCCCTCTCTCTCCACATCCACGATTTTCCGGCCGCCGGCCGGTGGGTCTCCGGCGCGGCGCCGGCGAGGCCAAAACGGCCGATTCTTCATGCCTTTTTGCTCTAAAACGTTCCTAATCGATTCATTAACCAATTTCGAACACGTGCATGAACTTTAATTCGGAATTAACGCGTTATTAGTATCTTAAAACCCACGAATTGGATTCATCAAAAATCCAGTCTGTTTCGACCTCTAAACCATCTTAATCACCAAATTAAAGGGTCATAAACCATCGTTTAATCATTTAGAAACTGAATGTGAAGTTAATTCGAGTTTAAACAACCATTTAATCACATAATTATAACCGAAATACTCAAATCAAAGTCGAAACCCATTCGGGTCGGAAACGGCCAAATTGAAACTATTTAACAGAGGGCAAAGGTCCCCATTAACCCCTTTCAACTCTCTGCAATCTCATTCCTCTAAATCATCACTCAAACATCGATTTCAAACTCCATGTTCTTCACGAGCGAACCGAGACAAAACCGAGCACAAACACTTCAATTCGATCGTAATCAAGTAAGTTAAACATATGATTATGTTCTTCCAAGAATGGGGAACAAAAGCCCCATAGTTAATTTGGTTAACATCATCAAATTGATGTTCAATTTGATTCAGGAACAATCTAGGGTTCTTGAATTTGGGGGCACCGTATTAACTGGGTTTAAAACAATTTAGAACCAGGATATACCGCGGCCGAGAGCCTGGTTCACTGGTTAAGTCACTTGCATATCCCACATGAGGTCCCGGGTTCAAACCCGGGCTCCCTCATGTATTTTTTAAAGGCTTTTCACCCTTAATTAGTTTATAGAAATCTTGTTATATATATATATAAATAATTTTTATAAACCTCAAATATTTTTAAGGATACCAAATATTTTCCTGTAATTTTTATAAAAATTAAATAGTTAAATATTGTTTTGATAACATAATTCAAAAGTTATTCTTGGGTTATTCTTTATAAATAAAAAGAGAATTTGAACAATAAATTTATAATTATACTTGGTCCAAACTTTTCTTTAAAATTATTGGTACTTAAATCATATTTACTTCAAACTTTATATTAAAATTATTAGTATTTAAATCATATTTACTTCAAACTTTTATACTTAAATTTTATATTTATAAGTGATTTAATTTCATTTTCCTTTAAAGCACATAAATAATATGTTACTTTATTTTATTATTTGATGTACTTACAAGAATTCCCTAAATACCAAATTGAAACCATAGTTCTTGTTAGAACGTTAATCTTAATATTAAAACTTTAACTTGTGAATATATATATATATATATATATATATATATATATATATATATATATATATATATATATCTAGGTGCCTTGTGACGATTCATCTTGGAACGACGTTTATTATTCTTATTAATCTTCATTGCATACTTATTTGACATGTGAGTATTTCCATACCCCTTTTTCTTATTTTCACACTTTGGGGTGAAACATGTTAACTTATATCATTGCACTTGTAAACTTATTCGAGACTTGTAAACTTTATGGCAATTCATCATGTAAAGTTGTGGTTAGTTGAACTTTTGTGGTTACCATGTTATGGCGTTATATGTACAATCATTAACTATTGCTAGCCTAGCGACGTCATAGATCTATGGGCCTGACAAGCCTGCTTGGTTGATCCAAGTACACTTAGCTAATCGTATATACTTTTAACGTTTGAGACTTGTAAAACTTTGTCAAAGTTTGGATGTTGCATTGTTCAAAACATCCCTAATCACTTTATTCACTAACTTACGACTTGAATTGCCATCTTTTATATATTCTATGTATTGAAAACTATGGAATGCTCACCAACATTTTTATATTAACCTTTTATTTTTAACATGTTTCAGGAATAACCCAAGTATGCGTTCTACTCTTTGAAGCTTATCTCACTTAGGACTGGACTTAGAGAAATAAACAATGATCTTGTTACTTTCAACCTTGTATTCATGATGTATCTTTGTTTGAGCCTTTTACATGTATTGTTACAATTGAATCTTGATTAATATATTGGAATTAATAATAGCGTTATGTGGCTGTGAACAATCGTAACCCTCACATCTCGACGTTTCTGCCGTCAAGGTTGGGGTGTGACACAAACAACCTGGTGGTATGTGGTATATACTCGACTCAATAAATAATTCAGGGCACAAGTTTGATGGAATTAGCTAATATGTTAAGCGTTCTGTTAAATATTAGAACGTACATATAGTGATGATACAGTGGTGGGCCATGGAGCAACTAGTAATATTGTTACTTTTTTACCTTGAGGTCGTGAGTTCAAGTTAAGAGAAATAACCTCCTGCACAAAGTGAATGGTAAGCCTGTTTACATCATATCGCAAAGCGAACCAACACCTTCTCGGACACTGCGCAACACCGCAATCAATAAGGTTATGTTGACTTCAGCTATGACATATGTGCCCACTGAAGACTTGTACATTGCACTTGAATGCTTAGTTGTATAGGTGAAACCTGTGCATTGTGACGAGAGTGTTACAACTTGTAGGACTCACAATATTCACTATACGGAAAAATTTCACATTGAAATATTGATAACCTTTAGCATGTCGCAACAGGAAATCCAAAATTTATATAAAATCATTTTAAGCGTTGTAAAATGAAAAAAATTGTAAAAAAAAAAAAAAGAAACCTTAAGTAGTTTGATGACTCGCGCATTTATGCATTAATAACTTATATATTATGACCAAAAACTTGATTTTAAACAATAATTACGCCGACACGTAGATAAAAATTAGTTAGTATATTGACCCATACGCTTACATAAACGTTCAATTATAACTTGTACCCTACGTATAAACGTTCAACAGTTTTCCTTTTAAAGTATAATAATATATAAATATTATAAAAGATAAGAAAAAAATGAAAAAGGAGGAAAATGATATAAAAAAAGTACCGTCTCCCTCTCTCATGGCGTTTACCAGCATCCGGAAGCTAATAGGGAAGGAGTCAAAAGTCAACATTTGAGATCTGTAAACGTGGTCATTAGGTCCGCCAAATACTTCCTCTCTTTTGGCTCCACAAAACACACACACACACCCCCCCTACACACACACAATAATAATAACAATAATTAATAATAATAATAACAACAACAATACGAAAAAGTCAATCTTTTGGTCTTCACCTTCTCTCTCATTTCCTTATATTTATATCCTCCTTCATTCCACCATTCAAACACTTGCATAAACTTACACACACATTAACACATACACACATCCATCTCTTGATTCATTCATTCATTCATTCATCTTTACATGGGCAAAACTGGATGGGGCTTAGCCCTGGATACTTCCGAGCCGATCGAATTGTTATCGCCGCGGTCGAATACTAATCATAATCATAATCATAATCATAATATTATTCCCGTGATCAAGCCGCCTTCCCCGAAGGCCGAAGATGGCCACGACGATCGTCGTAGGGATGTCGTCAGCGAGGTCGACTTTTTCTCCAAGTCGAATGATGATCGGATCGTTGTCAAGAAGGAGAATTCTCATGGGACTGATCAATTGGATGTAAATGTAAGTGTTAGTTTCTTTATTGGATCATCATATATTATATATGTTGAATTTGGAAAATATTGTGTTTAATTATTGTCAGTTTTTATGGTCTTTTGGATCTGATTGTTTGTTGAACAAGATGATGATATGATTACAAAACTAGTAACCAAAATTAAAAATGATCTACTGATGTATATATTATTATGATCAAAACTGTAGATCTAATTAGTTGCAGTTTTTATATATTATATAGACAGGTCTTCATCTACTTACAACCAACAGTGATCAATCATCTGTGGATGATGGAGTTTCTTCATCAAGTGAAGATAAACAAGGGAAAAATAAGGTATGTATAGATTAAGAATTTCTTAATTTCTTTGATATAAATTTTGATTTCCTAATGTTTTAATTGGTCTATAATTCTTAAAAACTGTTTTAATTTAAGTAAAAGTAAAATGATAGAATGAAAAGTTCAAAAGTCGTAGTAAACTATGAACATACAAATTTGTTGACTATGTTATTGGTTGATTTTTCAGTTGAAAATACTACAATTTGAGCTAGAAAAAATGAACACAGAGAATCAAAGGTTAAGAGGGATGCTTTCACAAGTGACCAACAATTACACTTTGTTGCAAATACATGTGGCTAATGAACTGCAAAAGCGACCAAATCAAAGTGTTGATCATGATCCCGAAATCGTTCCAAAACAACTCATGGAATTAGGTCCAAATTCGCACGATTCTTCATCGGAAGAAAGAACTCAATCGGGCTCGACCCTACACGCAGTCGAATTATCAAAGAATGGTGAAAAAACTGGTAAAAGAAACGGTCGGGAGAACACTCCGGATTCGGATGGTTGGGTTTCTAACAAGGTACCGAAGTTGAACGGGTCAAAGAACATCGAGCAGCCGAATGAATCTACCATGCGTAAAGCTCGAGTGTCCGTTCGGGCGCGATCAGAAGCACCCATGGTAAGTTAGTTACTTTGCATGTCATATTTAGTTGTGTTAACTTTTTGACTAGTTGGATAAATGTTAAAAAGTTTTTTTTATATTCGTATTGCAGATAAGTGATGGTTGTCAGTGGCGTAAGTACGGTCAAAAAATGGCGAAAGGGAACCCGTGCCCTCGCGCCTACTACCGATGCACGATGGCAGTCGGTTGTCCGGTTAGAAAGCAGGTTCAAAGATGCGTCGAGGATCAAACAGTTTTGATAACCACCTACGAAGGCACCCACACGCACCCGTTACCACCGGCTGCATTAGCAATGGCATCTACGACATCAGCTGCGGCTAGCATGCTACTTTCGGGCTCGATGTCAAGCCCCGACGGCTTGATGAACCAAAACATATTAGCGCGATCAATTCTACCTAGCTCATCAAGCATAGCCACAATATCCGCGTCAGCCCCATTTCCAACTGTCACTTTAGACCTAACTCGCAACCCGAATCAACTTCAAACAAACAATAATCCTACACAATTCCAAACACCCCACCAAGGCCCGTTGTTATCGCATATGCATAACAACTTTGTGCCGATGATGGCAATGCCATTACAATCGATACCCGTTGAAGATGGAGTCGCGCGCTACAACCAATCAAGATTCTCGGGTCTGCAAATGTCACACGATATGGAGTCCAAACTAGCACACCAAGCCACACCACCACAATACAACAAAGGGCAACAACTCACGTCGTTTTCGGATTCTCTTAGCGCTGCTACGGCCGCCATCACCGCGGACCCCAACTTCACCGCGGCCCTCGCGGCTGCAATCTCCACCATCATGAGCGGTAGCAACACAACCACGACATCACACGCTATCGCGAACACCGCCACAATCAACAACAGTGTCAACAATCACAAGACTAGCAATCTCCAAGGGAATTAAACATTGCATATATAGCTTAAAATTCTTTTCTTCTTTTGGTCACCATAATGTTTCTTTTGTTTATTTGAGTACGTATGTTAATTACATTTTTTGTTCCACTCTTTCTTATTAACTTTTGTAATAAGGTACTATTTTTCTTCTTTCTATGTGGAAATATGCCTAAATGTTTATCAACTATTATATATTAATTTAAAGATTCTCGCACAAGAAGTTAACATAAAAAAGGTTTTTCTGAAAACAATAAAATACTTATGTATCATATTTTTTGTGCTATATGGTATATAAATTGGGATAATATATGTTTTGTTGTAAACTAGAGAGAGGAAACTAACTTTCTGTCTAGTGATTTATAAATTATAAGGGAGTACAAGTATATATATAAACAACAAAATTTTAAAGCTCATATATACACATTAGGCTCGGTCTATAAAATAGTTTGTATAGTCGACTTAAAAGTGGACTTTTTTAAAATCTTTTTTATAGAAACTTTGATCTTTTTTTTATTTAACTAAAAGGTTTATTTTCAATAAATGTAGTTGCCAAACAAAGTTGAAAATCCCAACAAGAAACAAAGTTCAATTTGGAGAAGTTGAATGGTCACAAGTTCTTTTATGGACAAAAGAAAAGGTTTAAAAGATTCAAATTGAAGTCAACAACTCCGGCCAAATTTGTTGGTTGGTTTGTTTGACACGTAATTGATTTCTTCCGAATACAGCTCATTATTAGTTCATTTTTTAAATACATAATATTTTTTTAATGCATAATAAATTAAAATTATCCATTTTTTTTCCTTTAAAACGTTGGATTACTTTTTCTTATCAGCAATTTATATAATTTTTCTAGAGGACTTTTTCTTGGGGTAAAGTTTGACTCATGACCAATGTTTTTAAAACCGGACGCCTTACCGGTTCGCTGATCGGACCGATTCAACTGGTTGGAGCGTATATAAGAATCGAATAAAATAATAATTATTTTTTATAAATATGTAAAAATTACAAAAAAATAAAAAATTATATAAAAAACCGGTTCAACCGGTCCGGTTCCCGGTTCATCCGGTCCGGTTCCCGGTTCATCCGGTCCGGTTCCCGGTTCAACCGGTCCGGTTCCCGGTTCAACCGGTCCGGTTCCCGGTTCAACCGGTCCGGTTCCCGGTTCAACCGGTCCAACGGTCCGGTTCCCGGTTCAACCGGTCCGGTTCCCGGTTCAACCGGTCCAACCGGTCTGACCACTGGTTCAACGTTAAAACGGTTTTAAGCACCGAACCGGACCGGATTAGAGTCCGGTTCCCGGTCCAACCGATCAGACCGGCCGGTCCGGTCCGGTTTTCAAAACAATGCTCGTGACATCTTGATTGTAGGTCTCATCAACTATATATTAGCTTCCAACCATCACCCTCTAAAAGGCTAAAACATTGGATTACTTATTTGGAAAAAAATGGTCTTTTGTTATTCATAAGTTGCAGAATTTTAGATAAGTGAGAATTTGGAAAGTACAAAAACAAACAAACAAACGATTTGGAAAGTACAAATTAGTAAAAATATGGAAATTCTGGATCCACCGTAGGAATTTTGGAGAAAATCCGACCAAACCCAAACCGTGAACCGTGACCGTTAGGTCGGGTGTAGATACTAATTGTCAAGGTGAGACCTAACCGTGATAGTTAGGATTTATAGAATACCTTGGGGATCGGGTTAATTATTGGGGGTGTGATTATTGAGATTGTAATGGGGTGTGTTTTGTTTTTTTAAGAGTTTGATTTTAGGGTTTTGGTGGTGTAGATGTCACGGTTTAGTCAAACCGTGACATATTGTATATAATATTTAATTTTTCAAATCATACTAGTTTGTGTTATTTTTATTTTATCTCACGGTTGAACCTAATCGTAACATACGAGTTTGTTTTTTGTGTTTATTATTATTTTATCATATTACAATTAATTTTTCTATGTGTGCACATGTCATCCTCGGAATAATGATTTTTATATGTGTGCACATGCCGGAATGATAGTGGGTATTTTACATTTAATCATCAGAACAATGATTTTTATATGCGTACACATGTCGGAATTATAGTGAGTATTTTACATGCCATACTCGAAACAATGATTTTATATGTGTGCACATGCCGGAATGATAGTGAGTATTTTAAATGTCATCCTCGGAACAATGATTTTTATATGTTTGCTGCTAGCCAGGTTTTGATAATGATCTCTCGAAACCGACATTGTTTCGAATTAACGCGTTTTTGGAACGATGAAAAAAATTGACGCACCATGATTGTTGTTGCATGAAATTATGAAGGCTATTGTTGGATCTATTAAGGCTAGTGCAATCAAAACAACACTTAGAAAAAATCTACACAACTAAGGAATGTCTTACGAAGGCAATGCTGCAACTTCCGAATCTTCTGAGATAATCTTTCGAAGAGCTTCCGAAGGATGAACTAAGTCTTTCGAGACTAAGAAGTTCTCCTTCCGAAGAGGTCACTTAGAAGAATGAAGACAAAGTCTTCCGACGACTAAAGCCTCGGAAGAAGATGTGTCTTCCGAAGTATAAAATGCTTCGGAAGAAGTTGTTCTTCCAAAGCAGTTTTACCTTCGGAAGAAGCACAGTATGAACCACTGGACAAAGCATGGTCTGACTGACACTTGATGCCTACTCTGATCTTCTGCAAAGATGTTTTCCACACTCGTGTGTTTGACCTTACCTTTGTCCACTGTTCACCATTCTTTAGTAGGTGCACTTGCCACCTTTAGTGGTTGACCAAATGGTAAGTCATGGACCTGTCATGACTACTAAATCTTAGATATATTTTAACTAAGATACCTTACCTCTTACAATGTAGTATTTGTATAGTAGTAAGTCCCAGCATGTTATCTACGTATAACAAGCTGTAGATAGTAGTATATATAGTCGCTCATTGTAACTTAGTATCCATTCTTCTGCATGAGTCTTGTAATACTTAGTTGAGAGATAATATATACAAGTATCTTGAAAAACTTCTCTTGTTCTTACTTATTATATTATTATCAACTAAGTTTTTGATTCTACAATTCATCTTTGAGTAATACCTGGTAAGTTTGAGAGAAATACTAAGTGTTGTGAACCCGTATCGATCCTGCAATTGGTATCAGAGCTTCCATGCTCTTGATTGTGAGATCTAACTATCCTAAATCACCCTTGTTTCTTCAAACTCACTTACTCAAATGGCCCTTAACCAGAAATCTGTTGAACCTAAGATGGGAACCATGACCAAAGCTCCCATCATCACACCTGATAACTTCAGGCGCTGGTGTTAACGCATTGAAGGCTTCATAAAGTACCAAGACTCTCGTATGTGGAGGTCCGTCACCCATGGACCATACATGCCTAAAGTGGCCTCATCAACTAGTGATGGTGCCATGATAGAATAGGAGGTAGAAGATTACTCTGATGAAGACTACAAGAAGATAGACAATGATGACAAAGCTATTTTGCTCACTGCCATACCAAACTCCATCATGGCAGGCTTTGAGTATTGCACTACAGCCAAAGAACTCTTTGATGCTTTGAAGTTGATGTACTCTGGGTCATCAGAATCCAAAGAATCTAAGAAGGATGCTCTGAAGCAACAGTTTAAGAATTTCACCTACATTGATGGTAAAACCTTAAGCCAACATTACTTCAGATACATGGATCTGATAGCATCTCTGCCGTCAATGAGTGTGACTCTTGAAAAGAGGGACATAGTTAGAAAGTTCATGAGTGCTCTACCTCATTAATGGACCTTTTATTGTGTTTCCATCAGGAGATCTGAAAATCTTGGAACACTCACTATGACTGAACTGTATGGGATCCTTGATGGATACCGTATGGAGATGGAAAATCTGAACAAGCGGCAGATGAATGGCAGTTTAACCCCTCCTATCAGCAATGCTCTACATGTTGCTGAAAGATCTCCCCATCCATAGACGTACCTGACTTACAACCAGCAGCCATCCTGCTCATCTGGGCCATATATCACTTTCCATGAGACACCCAGGTGTCAACAAGCACAACAAGGTCCTTTTCAGGAAAATTATGCATTTGTCTCAGGAAAGGAACACTCTGATAATTTTCAATTCTGTATTGATGATCTAGAGTATTTCAGCCCAGATGATGGTGAATACATGGACATTGTCCAGCAAATGGCACTGCTTACCTACAGAGCAAAGAAGTTCTACAAAAGAACTGGAAGGCAATTCCCTCATAACCCAGCAAACAGTATATTTGGGTTTGACAAAGCAAAGGCCAAATGTTACAACTGTAATCAACCCAGACACTTTGCAAGGGAATGCAAGGCTCAAAGATCCAATCCTGGAGCAGCTCAAGCCCCTCAACATCATGCTACCGCTCAAGCTACAACCGAGCCAACTTAGCAGACTACAGTTGTTGCTCAAGAAATTGACTGGAGCTTTATGGTGCAAGACGTCACCCATGCTCAAGCTCTCATGCCGGCACAGAGGATACCAAGGTATGTGAACATCTCTGTACTCCTGAATGTGTAGCTAAAGTTAAGTTGTAGCAGGACTACAACTTGAAACTCAAGTCTGATATTGAGTCTTTAAACATACTAAAGGCTGATTTTAAAAGGGCAGAATCTGACTATAAACTAAAAATTAAAGAGTTAGAAAACACTGCATATACTTTAAAACATGAGCACTCCAACTATAGGGCTCAAGCCCAGCTAGTAATAGCTGAGGCTGAAGCAAAGAAGTATGCTATTCAAAAGCATAACTTCAACACCATTCTTGCATCAACCTCTCACTCAAAGAAATTCTATCAAAACAAGAGTGGATTGGGAACCAATGAAACTGCTCCACCACATTCTTATGTGTCTATTAGACAGCCAAGATGTGGTACTGATGAGTAAGAGGTTCCAACTGTTGATCCACCATCTGTTGAGAAGATGAGTGATGAAAAAATGGCTACCACCACCACAGAGAAGGAACAGGTAGAAAACCCTATCCCATCAGCTGAAAACAAACCTCTGACCACCAAACAAAGGAGGAACAAGATACAAGCAGCCAAGAGAACGGCCAAGAAGGTGGCTGAGTCCAAATTGAAAATTGACCCAAGGCAAAAGGATGTTTTCATTTCAGCTGGATTTCAAGTGGTAAGCTCAGATTCAGGGCAGGAGTGTAGTACCAACACTCCTATCCAACTGAAGGATCTGAAGCAAAAAGGAAAAGCAATTGAGGAAACCAAGAAAATCAAGAAGCCACTGTCACACCCTCAAAATCCGCTAACGGGGTTTTACCGTCAGGCGTGTGACATAACCAGGATCTCAGATAAGCATCAGTTACACCAAACAACTCGATAATTACAAAACATATAGATTGCTTAATAATAATGAAACAAACCAATTATGTTTAAGTATTGCGGAAGCGAATACAGTAAAACATTTAACAATAGTTTTGGAACACGCAAACACGCGTCCAATCCAAATTATGTAAAGTAAATGCAAATTAAATCTTGAAAACAGTTTGTTGTGAATGCGGAATGACATGCGGTAGATGATGTGCTCCTAAACGTGCCATATCAATGTCCTGAGAGAAAACATGCAAAATCTCAGTACAAGACTGGTGAGTTCACAGGTTTATCAGAAAATAGTAAGTATCAGTATTGAAATTCCCGGATTTTATAATCAAAGCATACAATGGGTAGCTAATCCATAATGATCCCTATGTGTATGAAGTCGCGACCGAGCTGACATGTAATCAATAATAAAGCAGGCCCGGCTGTGGATCACACACCACAACACTTGTAATTAGGCTAACCGTTCACCCGTTTGACGAACGTTGTGCTAGCGCGACTAGCCCGGGTAGGGTATGTCAATCCCAGTAGAACTACTAACAATCACCTCGCTAAGTCCATATTAACAGTCCGAAGGGCAAAGTATAACACCATAGTATCACGTATATGCAGTATTACAAAAATCCAATGTAATGTAACGTTTATGAAAACAGCATGTTTCTCTCCCCCAAAAGAGTATATAAGTAAAAGTGGGGCTGTAAACTCACCTTGAATTGATGTAATGAAAGCAACAAGAGCTTCAAAGAATAATGCACGATCAAACACGATTAACACCTATGATTTATTGTAACTAAGTCTTTAAAATATGTCCATTGCGCATAAACATATTTGGTTAAATTCGGGTCGGTTCAGTTTGACGCACACGATTTGATATACAAACAACACCACGTATTAATAACATTACAATATTGATATTAATAATAATAATGGCATGATCATTATAATAATAATAATTGTATTTGTAAATAACTGGTGAAATTATAAAATATAATTCCTACATTTATCATGATTAATTTAAAATTAAAATTATATAATGTCCATTAATAACTTGATAATTATTATTTAAAGTCCATTTTTATAAAAATAACTATTTATACATTTGTATTATTTATTAAAATATAAATAATTAAGGTTTTTAAAGAAATAAATTTCTAGAAATTCATCTGATAACTTTTAAAATAAAGAAAGTTTATAAAAGTTATTTTTATAATTTTTGAGAATTTTTCTGTATTTTTTAAAAGGCCGGAAAAGCTTTAAAAAAATAAATGAGGTTGCCCGGGGTCGAACCCGGGACCTCAAGGACTTGCATGCATGTACTGAACCGGTGAACCAAGGCATCCAGCCGTGGTATTCACCCTGTTTTAATATTTAAAAACACAAACTATTAGGTTTCCCTAAATCGGATGAACCCTAGATTCTTTAGGATCCAAATTGAACATGTAAATGATGTTGTTAACGACAGTAATCATAGGGTTTTGATTACTCATGTTAAACCGAGTGTATTGGTGTAATCAATTGCCTGATTTGATGTTGGATTGATGGTGAACACTCGATGAACAACCCGCGGGTTGTCTTGAATCAAAACGATGAACAAACTTTGTTGGAAATCAATATAATTGCATACACAGCTTCAAATGATGCTAATGAGTGAAAGCCCTATATTTATTGCAAGTTATAAAGGCCGGAGGGTGGTGTTCAATAGAGTTGCAGGTCAATGATGAAGATGATGATCGGACAGTGTGTTTATGTGTGGTTTATTTGCAATTGGAGTTCGTATTCGATTTATAAACTTCAGATGATGGTGTGGGTGCGTTTTCTTTTGATTATTAAAGTGTTTAGTGCGATCGATTGTGGAGTTGTTCGGCCGACAATCGGGACGAGTGGGTTAGGTAATAGATCGCGCTTCAAGTTTTCAAATTGTTGTGGGGCACGAGTTTGATTATTGTTCTAGAAATGTTCGGGACCGGTTTTTGGGGTTAAAATCGAGTATTGAAGCGGTTTGGGGGTCACCGGAGGACCGCCGGAGGCCGGCCGGAGAGCCGCCGGAATTACGGGGTTGGGCGGGGGTTTGGGTTGTAAATTTTAATTTTTCACTTTGACCCCTTATACTTTGAATAGTTATTATTTTATGTATCAACTTTCTTTTAAAGTTTATAAAATGGCAAAAACACCCCTCCCAACTTTATTGTTATTGTTATTATTATTATTATTATTATTATTATTATTATTATTATTATTATTATTATTATTATTATTATTATTATTATTATTATTATTATTATTTTAAAGTTAACACGAACAAGTATACGAACAATTCGATTAAAACCACAATTAGATTACGAAAAATAATAAATGTGTGAGGAGAGTTAATGAACTTTTAAGTTAATTAACGGACCTGAAAGTGACGAGTGTCACAGCCACAGCCTGCAAATCCCACCAAAGCAAACTCTGAATGCATAATGTGTGGTCTGCACAACCACATGGCAAAAGACTGTTTCTACAATCCTTCAAGCACACACTATACAAGCAATGTAGAGAAAGGAGCAGTCAAGGAAGGTATCACATCTGGACAACACAACAAAGTCCAAATGTTGAAGAAAGGAAAGCTAACTTCCGAAAGTAAATTACCTTCGGAAGAAACGTCTTCTTCCGGAAGGAAAATAGCTTCGGAAGACAAACAAAGAGAGTTCCGAAGAACAAGAAAGCACTCCTTAAGCCTTCCGAAAGGAAGATTGCCTCGGAAGAGAAAGTTGTAAAAGCTTCTTCCGAAAATAAAGAAGCTTCGAAAGAATGCTCAGCTGCTCAAACTTCATCAAGTTCATCTTCATAGATCAACCAAAGGATGAAATGGAAGATCAGAGAAGATGTTGCAGCCAAAACCTCCTCTCCACAAACCACTATTTAACCCCCATGCATATATTTTGGCTCAATTATGTCATCATCATTGGAAGAACCCAAGACCAACATGGCTTGGGTTTCCAATCAAAACTAACTGTTTCACCTTTGTGCAGGGACATCCATATGACAAAAATAGAAATATTTGGATTGTGGATAGTGGATGCTTGTGACATCCGTCACCAAAGGTCCGTCATTTAGCGTGTTTGATTTAACCTTGTTATCGATCATTCCTCATTTTGATAAACCAACTACGTGAATACCATATTTGCTTTACTTAATTGCCCTTATATGCGTGTTATGGTTGTTCAACTTGTAATTATCTTAAGACGTCTCTCCCAGACTTGCCCCGTTAACACTAAACACATCATTTTTATAATAAAATAATTTTCATGAATAAAATCATTTTTAACTTATAAATAACATAAATAACATTTTATCGTCAATATAACGAGACTAAATTATAACGCTCTTAACCGAAACAAAATGTAGGAACTCGGGGCAAAGTACAGGGACTAAAAGTGACACTTTGGCAAACCTGGGATGGGTATAAATACCCATTTCCCAGCCCTCTTTCTTCATTTCATCTTCATCTTCATCGACCTTCATCTTCTTCCTCTCCCTTTCTACACCAAACTAGCACCGAAATTCATCCCGTTTGTTGCGTTTTCGTCGTCAAATCTTGGTTATCATCGTGAAATCTCACTCCTAGCAGGTAGATAACCTCATTTGACCCGTTTATTGCTCGATTTAGCTGCTGCGTTTTTAGGGTTTTCGGGTGCTCGGGTTCATCCGAGCACAAGAGGTTGTGTGGACTTGCATGTCGTGTTCTTGAGTGTGCTTCTTGTCTAGACGTGTTAGGATTAGTGTTCTGGAGGTTCTTGGTGCGTGAAACCCATGCTCGGAGCAGCTGGGCGCTGCTCGATGGTCTATGCAGTCGCGACCTGCTGTGTAGGGCGACTGGGCCATCCGGCCGACTGAGCCGTGCGACTGGAATAAGCCGTGCGACTGGGTAGGGCGTATGAGTATGACACGCGACTGAGCCATGCGATTGGGCAAATCGTGCGACTAGGTCGGGCGTATGGGTGTGTGCGATTGAGTCGGTGCGAATGAAATTGTGTGCGATTGTGTGTGAGTCGTACGACTGAAAGGCCAATCGTCCGAATGAAAGTTCAATCGCACGAATGAAGCTGATTCGTGCGATTGAAGGACCAATCGAGCGTATGGAGGTTGAGTCATGTGACTAAGTCTTGCAGGGTACGACTGAATGCTTAGTCGCATGAATGAAGGTTCAATCGTACGAAAGTAGCTAATTCGTACGACTGAAAGTCCACTCGTGCGAATGGAGTGTCAGTCGAGCGTCCGGTCCTGTTGTATGACTAATGATGTGTGTGTGCGTATGGATCCCCTCTTCGGAGATCTCACGACGGTAATGTAATACTAATAAAGTGTCATAGCTTGACCACAAAGATTAAAGTCAACGCTATTAACAGGCACATACCATTTAAAATAACCTAGTCTGAGTTGTGTGTGACTGCTTGTGTGTGTACTACCCACGACCGAACCGAAACTGCCCGACCCTATTGATACCATTTTATGCCTTATGATCATTATTAATGCTTGTCAGCAACTGTCAATAGGTGTTTGACTGTTCATAGCATCCTACCGTTGGGAATATTCATCATAC
Organism: Flaveria linearis; assembly: GCA_024085815.1. Classification (NCBI taxonomy): domain Eukaryota; kingdom Viridiplantae; phylum Streptophyta; class Magnoliopsida; order Asterales; family Asteraceae; genus Flaveria; species Flaveria linearis. The sequence goes on from CM044008.1 coordinate 30,360,341, forward strand.
GTGCCTATCATCTATTCAGTGAGTTTCGTGGCCCCTTTTTACGCTTATAAAACCTTTTCGAATATTTTCTACTTGGGGGAAAAGAATGCTCACTTATTACTTAATTTCAGGCACCTTCCTTAGTGGAAGTTGGCTGCTACTTATATGAGTAACTTACCTTGCTAAACTTGTTGATTGATACTAAGGTTAAATAGATGTCATGTAACTGGTTTAGGTATCATTCTATGTATATCGTGGATGTGGTGGGAATGCTGCGGAGGACCCTATACATAAGCATCCCCGATATACTAAGATTGTGCTCAAACCGGGTTACATGATGATCCTGACTGCTTGCTGCTATATGAACTCGAACTATGTGCTATGTCACCCTATGTATGTTACTTAGGGGTTTTACACTACCCTGCACTATTAATTGATGTTATGTGTTGATTTATACTACTTGTGGATGCCATTGACCTGGGATGTTCTCGGCTGTGTGGTTCTTCTGTGTGGTTCTTCTGTGTGGTTCTTCTAAGCCGATCATCCATTACAACCATTAATCCCAGTAATTGGGACCTAAAGATTGGTTTGGTTGTAACCTATACGTATGCGCTGTGTGGATCTTGCTACGTTATGTTTAACTTGGCACGTAGGCGCTGTGTGGATCTTGCTACGTCAAGTTAAACTTATTATGCTATGTAAAACCCTTTTCATATAACCATTAATCCCGGTTATGGGACCTAAGGATTGGTTTGGTTATAAACTATACGTACGCACTGTGTGGATCTTGCTACGTCTTAATAAACTATTTAAACTTTGGGACTCTTTCTTTACAGCCATCAATTCCCGTGAGGAACCGAACATTAGGTTTGGCTGTAGCTATTTATAACTGGTACAACCGCCTATACATAAGTATAGTTGCGGTGGCCCTTATTAAACTACTGGTTCATCTTAACAACTTTTATTACTTAAAACCTGCGAAGCTCACCAACAATTATGTTGACCGTTTTTAGCATTTCTTTTCAGGTGAACAAGGTAATGAAGAAACTAGGAGTGCTGCCTTTTAGTGGAGACCCTAGGATGTATTTTGTGTTATTACTTTTGTGAAGCTTGAATATGAATATGATCTTTTGTATACTTGTCCCCGAATTGTGGGAATATTACATTACAAGCTATTATCAATGTTTATGTGATCATTTATGTTGTACTTATGACTATGCTGTCGTGAACATTGATTATACACGACACAAGTCTCCATTTGTGTTCGGGTGTCGTCATGACACGCTTGTCATCATATTGTATTGCTACTCTATCATATACCATGTGTTATGACGATCCCGTCTAGCTCACATTCCCCGTGTTTCCGCTATCAGCGGGGGTGTGACAGACTGGTATCAGAGCCAGGTTATAGAGAATTAGGCAATTACACTGACCTAGACTATAACCTAGGAACCTTCATGTAGATTTGCATGCTTAAGGTTGTGTGCATTTATATATCTCGTGCAAGTGTTCCTCTTTACATGTTTGGTTATCCTTTTGTTTTGTGATCTTTCACTCCGTGCTTGAGCCCTTGTGCTCGACCCCTATGGGATGCCTCCTATTGGATCTTCCGTTCCCTCTGTGCGCCGAGTTATCATAACCAAATTCGGGAATCGAGACCCGAACAGATCGTCACAGATCTTACATTGCGCTTGACCTCAGATACTGAGACCGACCCGAGGAGGCTATGTCTGAGTCCTTTCAAGGACGCGAGATAGACAACCTCCGCAAGACTATACGTGACTACATGTTTGGTTCTCAGTTGACTTGATGGATTATTATGGATATGATGTGAAGGAAGGTCGGATGTCATGTAACCGGATTAGGCATCATTCTCGGTACATCGTGGGTGTGGTGGGAACGCTGCGGGGAACCCTATATATAAACACCACCGGTATACCGAGAATATGCTTAAAATGGCTGCATGGTGATCTTGACCGACTGGAAACGAAACATTGGAAATTTGATAAGTAAAGTACTTATGCATCTTAAGGTGACTAAAGCTTATATGTTGCCTCTTGTATGAATAGAACATGCCGCCTCGAAGATCTACCCGCAGCAACAGTAGCGGAAGTGAAGCCCCGAGGGGCAGAGGCCGAGGCAGGGGTAGACCTCCAACAGCGAATGAAGGCCCTTCTGGCAATAATCAAGGGATTGGAAATGCTGAAATGGCAGCCTTGATTGCTCAACAATTGACTGCCCTGATTCTAACTATCGTAGCTCAGGTGAGCGACGCGCTGCAACAGCAAAACCACCCCCACGGGGACGGTGGTAATGAGAATGAGGATAATGGGAACCCGACTGGGAATGAAAGAAACCAGGAGACCGGAAATGGTGGTACAGCCGGTAACGAAACTGGGGTTGCTAATGCCAAACGGGGTTGTTCTTACAAGGAATTTGTGGCCTGTAAACCCCGGGATTTCGATGGTAAAGGTGGGGCGATAGCTCTGATCAGATGGCTCGAGAAAATGGAGGCTGTGATCGACATCAGCGAATGTCTCGACAGCCAGCGCATCAAGTATGTTACGTGCTCACTGCAGGGCCGAGCACTAACCTGGTGGAACACCCAGGTTCAAGCTAGGGGAAGGGAATCTGCGATGCAGATGACCTGGGATGAATTTAAAGCTTTGATTACCGGGGAATACTGCCCTCACAACGAGTGCAAAAGCTTGAGCATGAGTTCTGGAATCATGCTATGGTGGGGGCGGGGCATGCAGCTTATACTGACCGGTTCCACGAGTTGGCTAGACTAGTTCCACATTTGGTCACTCCGGAATCTAAGAGGATTGAGAGGTACATTTGGGGACTCGCGCCTCAAATACGAGCCATGGTAACTGCAGCTGCTCCTCCTACAATTCAGAGCGTAATTCTGAAAGCTGGCGCTCTCACTGATGAGATGGTAAGAACAGGGGTACTGGGTAAGGGAGCAGAGAAAAGGAAGGAAGCTGGGGAATCGAGCCGGTCCGGTACAGGAAAGTTTGATAAGAGGGCCAAAACGACCAGAAACTTTGTGGCTGTGACTCAAGGAAAGAAGGAATATGCTGGGCCGCACGCGAAATGTGACAGGTGTAATCTTCATCATCCTCCCGCAACACCGTGCCGGGTGTGTTTGAACTGCAGACGTCCGGGGCATCAAGCAAGAGACTGTAGAGTAGCACCAAACCTGGTGGCACCCATCAACGCGGTTAACCCCGCTGGGAATGCCAGGGCTTGCTACGAGTGTGGAGCCCTTGATCACTTCAGGAACATGTGCCCCCGACTGAATAAGGCACCGGGTCAGCAGGGAAACAACCAGCAGCAGATACTAGCCATAGCGGGAGCTCAAGGCCAAGGAAACCAAGTTCATGCTGCACGGGGACGCGCCTTTGTCATTGGAGCTAACGATGCCCGTCAAGACCCGAACGTTGTCACGGGTATGCACTTACTCAATAACCACTTCGCATCTGTACTGTTTGATACTGGAGCAGACAATAGTTTTATATCATCTGAGTTTGTGCAAATGCTTGATTTGAGTGCCAGTAGACTAGAAACTAGTTACACCGTAGAAATGGCGAATGGTAGGGTTGAACAGGCAGAGGAAATTATTAAGAACTGCACCCTAATATTGGAAGGTCAGGTCTTCAGCATAGATTTGATACCTTTTGAGTTGGGGAGCTTTGACGTAATAGTGGGAATGGATTGGTTGTCTAAGCATGGAGCCGAGATTGTTTGCCGAGATAAAGTAGTGCGGATTCCCACGTCAGACGGGAAAGTACTCAGAATACAAGTAGAGCGACCGGGAAGAAATTTGAAGCTTATCTCCTGCATGAAAGCACGCCAAAGTCTACGAAAGCAGTGTTACACCTTTCTGGCTCACGTGGTAGAAAAGAAGGAAGAAGAGATGAAATTGGCAGACATTTCGATTGTACGGGATTACCCGGAAGTGTTCCCTGATGATTTGTCTGGATTGCCTCCTCCACGACAGGTGGAATTCCATATAGAGCTGGTTCCTGGAGCTACACCGATAGCTAAGACACCGTATCGGTTAGCACCCCCAGAGATGCAAGAGTTGTCCAGCCAACTACAGGAACTACTGGAGAAGGGTTTCATTCGACCGAGTCATTCACGGTGGGGAGCACCGGTGTTATTTGTCAAGAAGAAGGATGGGTCGTTCCGTATGTGTATCGACTACAAGGAATTGAACAAATTGACCGTGAAGAATCGGTATCCTCTTCCCAGAATCGACGACCTGTTCGATCAATTGCAAGGAGCCTCGTATTTCTCTAAGATCGACCTTCGATCTGGTTATCATCAACTAAGAGTATTCGAGGACGATATTCCAAAAACAGCATTTAGAACTCGTTACGGGCACTATGAGTTCTTGGTCATGCCATTCGGATTGACCAACGCACCAGCTGTCTTTATGGATTTAATGAATCGGGTGTGCAAGCCTTATCTGGATAAGTTTGTGATCGTGTTCATAGACGACATACTTATCTACTCCCGTTCAAAGGAGGATCACGAAAAACACCTCCAAGCAATTCTAGAACTGTTGAAGAAAGAGAAACTTTTCGCCAAGTTCTCGAAGTGTGAATTCTGGCTTCGAGAAGTGAAGTTCTTGGGTCATGTAGTTAACAAAAATGGAATTCATGTGGACCCCGGTAAGATTGAAGCTGTGAAGAAGTGGGATACTCCCCAAACACCCTCAGAAATACGGCAATTCTTGGGATTAGCCGGATACTATCGTCGCTTCATTGCCAATTTCTCCAAGATTGCCCAACCGTTAACTTTGTTGACTCAGAAAGACAAGAAGTTCGATTGGGGTAAAGCACAAGAACAGGCGTTCCAAACATTGAAGGAGAAGTTGTGCAACGCACCGATATTGTCTCTCCCAGACGAAACTGACGATTTTGTGGTGTACTGTGATGCTTCACATCAAGGTTTGGGCTGTGTACTAATGCAGAAAGATAAGGTAATTGCTTACGCTTCGCGACAACTCAAGGTGCATGAAAAGAACTACACAACTCACGATTTGGAGTTGGGTGCTGTAGTATTTGCACTCAAGATATGGAGGCACTATCTATATGGCACCAAATGCATCATCTACACAGACCATAAGAGCCTTCAACACGTCATGAACCAGAAAGAACTTAACATGCGGTAGCGACGCTGGGTAGAACTGCTTAGCGACTACGATTGTGAAATCCGGTATCATCCGGGGAAAGCTAACGTGGTGGCTGATGCTTTAAGCCGCAAAGAACGTGTGAAACCATTACGTGCACGAGCGCTAGGCTTGACTATTCAAACCAATTTAAAGGCTCAGATTCAATTAGCACAAAACGAGGCGTTGAAAGAAGAGAACCTTGCGGGGGAAGAGTTCCGAGGGTTGGATAAACAAATGACTCGCAAGGATGACGGCGTTCATTACTTCATAGATCGTATATGGGTCCCCAAATGGGGAGGTGTACGTGCATTAGTCTTGGATGAAGCACACAAGACTCGATACTCTGTCCATCCTGGTGCAGACAAGATGTACCACGATCTGAAAGAACTATACTGGTGGCCAGGTATGAAGAAAGATGTTGCTGTATACGTGAGCAAATGCTTGACTTGTTCAAAGGTCAAGGCTGAACACCAGAAACCATCAGGACTATTGCAATAACCTGAAATTCCCGAGTGGAAATGGGAGAACATCACTATGGATTTTATTACCAAACTCCCAAGAACGCCAAATGGGCACGACTCGATATGGGTTGTGGTGGATCGAATGACGAAATCCGCTCACTTCTTGCCTATCCGAGAAGACTATAAGATGGATAAGCTGGCAAGGTTATACATCAAAGAGGTCGTGACGCGGCACGGGGTGCCGGTGTCAATCATATCCGACCGAGACAGTCGATTCACTTCACGATTTTGGCAGACGTTACAGAAAGCGATGGGCACTCGGTTAGACATGAGTACTGCCTATCACCCGCAAACAGACGGCCAGAGTGAACGAACTATACAAACATTGGAGGACATGCTTAGAGCTTGCGTAATCGATTTTGGTGGTAGCTGGGACACTCACTTACCGTTGATTGAGTTCTCTTACAACAACAGCTACCATACAAGCATTGGATGCGCTCCATTTGAAGCATTGTACGGACAGAAATGTAGATCACCTGTTTGTTAGGCTGAAGTTGGTGAAAGCCAGCTTACGGGCCCAGAGATCATTCAAGAAACCACTAATAAGATCTTCCAAATCAAAGACCGACTCAAAGCTGCTAGAGATCGCCAAAAGAGCTATGCCGACAACCGTCGGAAGCCTCTAGAATTCAAGGTTGGGGATCATGTCTTACTCAAGGTCTCTCCGTGGAAAGGGATCGTACGATTTGGTAAGAAAGGGAAGTTAGCCCCTCGATACGTAGGACCATTCGAGATTACAGAAAGAATCGGTCAGGTGGCCTACCGATTGAGGTTGCCACAAGAACTTAGCGGTGTGCATGATACTTTTCACGTGTCGAACCTCAAAAAGTGTTTGGCAGACGAGTCCTTACACGTACCAATTGAGGAAATCAAGATCGACGAAAAGCTTCGCTTTATCGAGGAACCCATTGAGGTCATGGACCGAAAGGTCAAAAAGTTGAGGCGCAGCAAGATACCTATCGCTCGTATAAGATGGAATTCTAAACGAGGGCCAGAGTTTACATGGGAACGTGAAGATCAGATGAGACTAAAATATCCACATCTATTCGAGGATGACGCTCTTAGACCTAACGCCAGTTGAATTTCGGGACGAAATTCCCTCAACTGGGGGATACTGTGACATCCGTCACCAAAGGTCCGTCATTTAGCGTGTTTGATTTAACCTTGTTATCGATCATTCCTCATTTTGATAAACCAACTACGTGAATACCATATTTGCTTTACTTAATTGCCCTTATATGCGTGTTATGGTTGTTCAACTTGTAATTATCTTAAGACGTCTCTACCAGACTTGCCCCGTTAACACTAAACACGTCATTTTTATAATAAAATAATTTTCATGAATAAAATCATTTTTAACTTATAAATAACATAAATAACTTTTATCGTCAATATAACGAGACTAAATTATAACGCTCTTAACCGAAACAAAATGTAGGAACTCGGGGCAAAGTACAGGGACTAAAAGTGACACTTTGGCAACCTGGGATGGGTATAAATACCCATTTCCCAGCCCTCTTTCTTCATTTCATCTTCATCTTCATCGACCTTCATCTTCTTCCTCTCCCTTTCTACACCAAACTAGCACCGAAATTCATCCCGTTTGTTGCGTTTTCGTCGTCAAATCTTGGTTATCATCGTGAAATCTCACTCCTAGCAGGTAGATAACCTCGTTTGACCCGTTTATTGCTCGATTTAGCTGCTGCGTTTTTAGGGTTTTCGGGTGCTCGGGTTCATCCGAGCACAAGAGGTTGTGTGGACTTGCATGTCGTGTTCTTGAGTGTGCTTCTTGTCTAGACGTGTTAGGATTAGTGTTCTGGAGGTTCTTGGTGCGTGAAACCCATGCTCGGAGCAGCTGGGCGCTGCTCGATGGTCTGTGAAGTCGCGACCTGCTGTGCAGGGCGACTGGGCCATCCGGCCGACTGAGCCGTGCGACTGGAATAAGTCGTGCGACTGGGTAGGGCGTATGAGTGTGACACGCGACTGAGCCATGCGATTGGGCAAATCGTGCGACTAGGTCGGGCGTATGGGTGTGTGCGATTGAGTCGGTGCGAATGAAATTGTGTGCGATTGTGTGTGAGTCGTACGACTGAAAGGCCAATCGTCCGAATGAAAGTTCAATCGCACGAATGAAGCTGATTCGTGCGATTGAAGGACCAATCGAGCGTATGGAGGTTGAGTCATGTGACTAAGTCTTGCATGGTACGACTGAATGCTTAGTCGCATGAATGAAGGTTCAATCGTACGAAAGTAGCTAATTCGTACGACTGAAAGTCCACTCGTGCGAATGGAGTGTCAGTCGAGCGTCCGGTCCTGTTGTATGACTAATGATGTGTGTGTGCGTATGGATCCCCTCTTCGGAGATCTCACGACGGTAATGTAATACTAATAAAGTGTCATAGCTTGACCACAAAGATTAAAGTCAACGCTATTAACAGGCACATACCATTTAAAATAACCTAGTCTGAGTTGTGTGTGACTGCTTGTGTGTGTACTACCCACGACCGAACCGAAACTGCCCGACCCTATTGATACCATTTTATGCCTTATGATCATTATTAATGCTTGTCAGCAACTGTCAATAGGTGTTTGACTGTTCATAGCATCCTACCGTTGGGAATATTCATCATACGTGCCTATCATCTATTCAGTGAGTTTCGTGGCCCCTTTTTACGCTTATAAAACCTTTTCGAATATTTTCTACTTGGGGGAAAAGAATGCTCACTTATTACTTAATTTCAGGCACCTTCCTTAGTGGAAGTTGGCTGCTACTTATATGAGTAACTTACCTTGCTAAACTTGTTGATTGATACTAAGGTTAAATAGATGTCATGTAACTGGTTTAGGTATCATTCTATGTATATCGTGGATGTGGTGGGAATGCTGCGGAGGACCCTATACATAAGCATCCCCGATATACTAAGATTGTGCTCAAACCGGGTTACATGATGATCCTGACTGCTTGCTGCTATATGAACTCGAACTATGTGCTATGTCACCCTATGTATGTTACTTAGGGGTTTTACACTACCCTGCACTATTAATTGATGTTATGTGTTGATTTATACTACTTGTGGATGCCATTGACCTGGGATGTTCTCGGCTGTGTGGTTCTTCTGTGTGGTTCTTCTGTGTGGTTCTTCTAAGCCGATCATCCATTACAACCATTAATCCCAGTAATTGGGACCTAAAGATTGGTTTGGTTGTAACCTATACGTATGCGCTGTGTGGATCTTGCTACGTTATGTTTAACTTGGCACGTAGGCGCTGTGTGGATCTTGCTACGTCAAGTTAAACTTATTATGCTATGTAAAACCCTTTTCATATAACCATTAATCCCGGTTATGGGACCTAAGGATTGGTTTGGTTATAAACTATACGTACGCACTGTGTGGATCTTGCTACGTCTTAATAAACTATTTAAACTTTGGGACTCTTTCTTTACAGCCATCAATTCCCGTGAGGAACCGAACATTAGGTTTGGCTGTAGCTATTTATAACTGGTACAACCGCCTATACATAAGTATAGTTGCGGTGGCCCTTATTAAACTACTGGTTCATCTTAACAACTTTTATTACTTAAAACCTGCGAAGCTCACCAACAATTATGTTGACCGTTTTGAGCATTTCTTTTCAGGTGAACAAGGTAACTGAAGAAACTAGGAGTGCTGCCTTTTAGTGGAGACCCTAGGATGTATTTTGGGTTATTACTTTTGTGAAGCTTGAATATGAATATGATCTTTTGTATACTTGTCCCCGAAGTGTGGGAATATTACATTACAAGCTATTATCAATGTTTATGTGATCATTTATGTTGTACTTATGACTATGCTGTCGTGAACATTGATTATACACGACACAAGTCTCCATTTGTGTTCGGGTGTCGTCATGACACGCTTGTCATCATATTGTATTGTTACTCTATCATATACCATGTGTTATGACGATCCCGTCTAGCTCACATTCCCCGTGTTTCCGCTATCAGCGGGGGTGTGACAATGCTCCCAGCATATGACAGGGAACAGATCTCTCCTTCAACAATTTCAAAATTTTGATGGAGGTCCTGTTCAGTTTAGAGGTGAAGCCGGAGGATACATCTCTGGTAGAGGTAATGTGTCCAATGGTAAGTTAACAGTTGACAAAGTACACTTTGTCAAATAGCTTGAACACAATCTCTTAAGTGTTTCTTAATTTTGTGATCAAAAGCACCAAATGCTTTTCACAGAACATGAGTGCATTATCCTCAAACCTGGGATGAAAATTCCTAAGGAATTGGTGCTTCTTAGATCTCCCAGGAAAGGGGATATGTACAAGGTAGATATGAACAATGCTTCCCCACTGGGTGAAGTATCATGCTTTCTTTCCAAAGCAAATAGTGATGAGTCAACTCTTTGGCATAAACGTATGTGCCATGTAAATTTTAAGACAATGAATAAATTGGCTAAAAATAACTTGGTACATGGTATGCCTAAAAAGGAGTTTTTCTGTAAAGACAACTGTGTTGCTTATCTGAAAGGGAAGCAACATAAGGCATCTCACAAATCCAAAGAAGTTAACTCCATTACTACTCCATTACACTTATTGCACATGGATCCTTTTGGACCCACAAGTATAATGAGCATTGAAAGGAAATCATATTGTCTTGTGATAGTTGATGATTTTACTAGATTTACTTAGGTGTTCTTCTTAAAAACTAAAGATAAAACTACTAAAACTTTAAAATCTTTTATTCTTAAGATAGAAAATCAAATTGATCACAAGGTAAAAATAATCAGAAGTGATCAAGGGACTGAGTTTAAGAATCAAGTTCTTGACTCATTTTGTAACTCAAAAGGGATTGCCAGAAAATATAGTGCTTCTAGAACTCCTCAACAAAATGGTGTTGCTGAGAGGAGGAACAAGACACTTATTGAGGCTACAAGAACTATGTTAGCTGATTCAAAACTACCTCTAACTTTCTAGGCAGAGGCAGTCAGCACTGCATGCTATGTGGAGAACATAGTTCTTATTTTCAAGCCCCATGTAAAAACCCCTTATGAGTTATGGAACAAGAGGCCACCGTTCATTGGCTTTCTAAGGTCTTTTGGCAGCAGATGCACCATACTTAACACAAAAGACAATTTGGCAAAGTTTGCTGAAAAGTCAGATGTTGCTATCTTTGTTGGATACTCTTCAAGCTCCAAAGCTTATAGAGTATACAACATTAAGAATCAACAATTTGAGGAATCATCCAAGCGACAAAAAATGTGGAATCTATGTCCATTACCTCCTGGTCAAGTCCCTATTGGCATAAAATGGGTGTTCAGAAACAAGAGAGATGATAGAGGCTTGATTATCAAGAACAAGGCAAGACTGGTGGTTCAAGGATACACTCAAGAGGAAGGAATCGATTATACTGATTTCTTTGCACCTGTTGCAAGACTTGAGGCAGTTAGGATCTTCCTTGCTTATGCTGCATCCAAAAATTTCACTGTCTACCAACTTGATGTCAAGTGTGCTTTTCTATATGGGGATATAGATAGGGAAGTCTACGTGTGCCAGCCCCTAGGATTTGAAGACCCATAGCACCCCAACTATGTGTGCAAATTGGATAAAGCTCTATATGGGCTGCATCAAGCACCTAGGCTGTGGTATGAGACTTGGCCTAAATTTCTCCTGAAAAATGGTTACACCAGAGGTACCATTGATAAGACTCTTTTTACAAAGAAGTCTGTAAAGAATATCCTGCTTGTTCAAGTCTATGTTGATGACATCATATTTGGCTCCTCAAATGACCAAATGTGTAAAGACTTTGAAAGCATCATAAAGAAGAAGTTTGAGATGAGTTCCATGGGAAAAATGGACTTTTTCCTTGGAATCCAGGTGAAACAATTGAAGGAAGGGTTTTTCATCAATCAATCTAAGTATGTTAATGACATCCTAGAAAGATTTGACATGAAAGACTGTAAGCCAGCCAAGACACCCATACCCAGAAACCATAGCCTCTGTTCCGACTCTGAGGGGGAGGATACTGATCAACATCAGTATAGGGCAATTATTGGTTCTCTGATGTATCTCACTGCAAGTAGACCTGATATCATGTTTGCAACTTGCATTTGTGCAAGATATCAGGTTGCTCCAAAGGTGTCTCACCTAGCTGCTACCAAGAGGATCCTCAGTACCTTAAAGGAGCACCTAAACTAGGTCTCTAGTATCAAAGGAACAACAATTTCAATCTTTATGGATACTCTGACAGTGACTATGGTGGCTGCAATATTGACAAGAAATCAACATCAGGGGGATGTCAATTTCTTGGTGGAAGGATCATCTCATGACAATGCAAGAAGCAATCCTGTGTCTCTACACCAACTGCTGAAGCTGAATACATTGCTGCTGCAAGTTGCTGTGCTTAACAGCTGTGGATTTAGAACCAGATATTAGACTATGGATTCAACTTTATGAGCACTCCTATCCACATTGATAACAACAGTGTTATCTTCATCACCAAAAATCCTATGAAGCACTCCAAGACAAAGCATATTGATATCAGGTATCATTTCATTAGAGATATTCATGAGAAAAATCTAATTAAGCTAATCAAAGTTAACTCAGATGAACAATATGCTGACTTGTTCGCCAAAGCTTTTGATAAACAGAGATTTAAGTATCTCATTACAGCCATTGGGATGATAAACATTGATTAGTCTACCTCTTTTGGAAAACCTTTTAGAATATATAATGGTATATGTTAATGCAATCTAAGCCCTGTTACAAAGGGTCTCTCTCTGAAATTTTCACTAAGTCTAAATTCTTTCGAAGAGGAATTAACCTTCGGAAGATGCTTTCATATCTTCCGAAGCAAATTCCTCCCAGGATAATTTTTCTTCTCGGAAGAGTTTTTAGTCTCGGAAGAAGCGATTGATTACATATCAGATCTACGTCCGAAGCTTATTAAAACTCTCCATTCTGAAAGCAATCTTTACTCTCGGAAGTAGAATTTACTCTCGGAAGTAGAATTTACTCTCGGAAGTAGTGTTTACTCTCGGAAATAGAATTCTACCTTCGGAAGTAAGAAGTTGCCTTAGAAAGATAAATTACCTTCGGAAATAATTTATACTCGGAAGAAAGACTTTACTGTGTAACGGAAATCTTTTGGGCCCCACTCTGTAAAAAGTAAAGATTTTGTTAATGATATCAGATTATTTAACTAAACTAACCTTACCGCCTCTGTCATATCACCAACTAAAACATCACATCATCTTATCCTAACACCATAAACTGCCATTTCATCATTTCAAATAATCCCGACTACTCATTTTCATCCTCTTATCAAAATTTTACTGCCCTAAAATTTTCTCTCATCTTCAATTTACCCAAGTTCAAACTCATCTTCCCACAGATTTCTCCAAAGGCACTTAACCCTCAACACAATCAAGTCGCATTTTTTGATTCTTCAAGAGATGCTGACTTCTCTGATATCATTTCCTTTCTTACCCAATCATCTTATTATACCGCTTTGACTGTTAATCCTACCGTTCATTCAAATCATATGGTGGAATTCTGAAAAATGGTCAGATTGAAACCCTGAATGGGGCTCGAGTAATAAGGTCGAGCATTTATGGCCAGGAGTTAGTCATTACGGAACAACTCATCAGGGAGCATCTCGAGCTTCACGATGAGGGTGCACCCACAGAGTTCCCCAAAACAGATTTGGACAATACCTACATCCAAATGGGATATGGTGGAGATGTTGGTAGGTCTACAGTTTACAAGTTTAATTTCTCTTACAACTGGAAGTTCCTGCTACATGTCGTTCTTCACTGCTTATCTAACAAATCTAGGGGATGGGATCAAATCCCATACGAACTAGGGTGCCTGGTTCATGGAATGGTGAGAGGCCTTCGCTTCAACTACTCAAGATTTGTGCTGATCAATCTCATGGGAAACCTTCAGCGGGAGACGTTCTTCATGTATCCCAGGTTTCTTCAGCATATATTTAACTGTGAGCTGGACCAGAGTCAGCTTGTCTGTGCAGCTGCTCTGTCTGTTACTCAAATGAGGCCGACCATCTTCAAAACTTTAAAGAAAGTGTCCACCAATTTCACTGGAAGACATAATGCTCTGCTTCCAGGTATGACTGAGCAAATAGCTCCTGGTGACATCCCTGTTAACCCCACAGGTGATGAACCCACACCAGCAACTACCCTCACACTGCCAACGCTTCCTTTTCACCCCATCAAAATCACATATCAAAGATGCCCTAAACGATTCAATCTAATCTGATTGAACAAGCCCCTCCTGTTCAACCAAAAAAGATAGAGTGGAACAAAGAGCTCCCACTCAGCCTGAGGTCTCACTATTCCCTCCAATTGACCTCAATATCAGTGTTGAGTCTCCTCAGTCTCAACCTGATGAGTCCATTACCCAAGCCTCAAGCCCTCAGGATGAGTCCCAATACTCACCTGAGTAGCCAAAAAGGGACAGCCACATCACTGGCTCAATGCCTTTAGACATTGACCAAGGTCCCGGGTCACTAGGTTTAACTTCTCTATCCTTTACTGACCTTCTATTTAAAACAGATGAAGAGATTATGTCTCTTCATGGCAATGTAGTTGATCTACAACACTCTTTTAAGGATCAACAGAGCCTAGAGAGACCTCTTATCTCTAGCCCCCATCAGCAAGCCTTTACTGAGGTGAGTCCCACTAATGTGAAGGGGACTCATGTAGATTCAGTTGCTACTATTGAAAGTGCCTCAATGGACCTTCAGGATAGTGGTAACATATCCGAGACTGAATATGCGGCAACCATGCCTATTGATGACTCTGAAAGCGACATCATTAAGCAAGGGAAACCAGGGTGCCAAGAAACCACATCTGGTGGTGAGGCTGAACATACTAGGTATGTTACCTCATCTCCTTATAATTCTTCAAAAGAAGATGAGAGAAGACTGCAACTCACCATTAAATACCTACTGTTTAAAGTCTCAATCCTTGAATCAAAGTTTAGGACTTTAAAGGATAGGTCTACCACTCAGCAACTTGAGATTGACAGTCTCAAGGCTCAACTAGCTGAGAAACAGATTAAGAGATCTGTTAGGCACGCACCTATTCAGATATCCTTGGGCTCTTCCTCTAGCTCATCTAGCTCTCAAGATGATGCTACCAAAAAGGGAAAGAGTGTTAAGAGACAAACAATTAAGGAACCACAGAGCCAAACTTCAACTTCTAGTTATTTGGCTCCCACTACAACATAGACCTAAGGATGCTCAGAGATCTCTATAGACTCTTTTCAAAGTTTCTATTAAGATCTTCTCTAGATCAGCCTAGCCCTGATACGGCTATAATATACTTTGGAGCTGAAGAGCTTCAGAGGCTAAGTGCACCTTCTACCACTAAGGAAGAAGTTAGTCAACCTAAGGTTCAAATGGAACCTGAGATTAAATTCAAAGGGGAAATGAGGACTGATAGCCCAGCAACTGAAACAGTTGGGACAGATAGTGCACTCCCTCAAACTTCCAAAGCTGAAGTCAAAGCCTCGGAAGAACAAACTGAGTCTTCTGAAGCTGAGATGGAAGCTGTAGAAGGACTGTTCTCTTTGTCCAATAATCTAATCATCACAGATGCAATTCTTGCGCCAGCATCTGAGGTGAATAGTGAGGACTTTCATAACCAACCCTTAGCTCAGACAACTTCATTACCTCCATCTCAATCTGAACCCTCCATCCAAGAACCACGAAAGTCAAGCACTTCCAAAGATGATAAAGGAAAGACGAAAATGACTGCGGAAGAGCTTAAGGAGGAGGAGAAGATTGAAAAACTTAAAAGAAAAGGTAGACTTCCAACTGAGAAGTTGCTAGCTGTCAGTTCCAAAGCAGCTACAGCCAACCAGGAGGAAGTCAACAACAAAAGGAGAGTAGAGATTATTGACAGGCTCATCATGCTCGGAGCTGCCAATAAAGACATACTCCTGCTACCATTAGAGGAGTTAGTAGAGCTAGAAAAGGCAACCAGGCTACAGATAGAACAAAAGGAAGAAGCAGCACGGTTGGCCTTAGAGGAAGAAAGAGAAAGAGAAAAGAGGGAAGCTGATCTGTAGCTCCAAAGGGAAAGGATATCTTTCCTAACCACCAGAGGTTTCTCTCTTCAAGAACTATCTCCACATAATAATGATACGATCCTATGGCTTTTCAACAAAGAGCATGATCAACTGGAGAAAGAGAGAAAGAAAGTTACGAGAGAAAAGTTGAAGGAGAAGAAGAAGAAAGAAGAAGAAGCTAGGATCACTGCCGCCAAGAAAATAGGTGAAAAAGCCTGGATGAAAGAATATCTCCGGGCTCATGGCTTCTCTGGTAGGCAGGTGGGACCTATGTCTAAAAAGACACTCCAACGAATTGTCAGGGACATCAAGGCTGACATTCGTATAGAAAAAAGGAAAGAGATGTATAGAAAGGTACAGGGGATGATCTTCAAACCAACCACTCAACCCTAACCTGAACCAATTCCCTCACCATTCACCATCAAACCTGAACCCTACACACCTAAGCCTACACCATTATCCATACCAGCTACCTCACCACAACTACCCAAACTACCCGTCCTCCAACCTAAAACACTCACCAGAACCACAAAACCATCCCCTCAGCCTTCCAAACATTTCTCCTTTTAATGCTCTTGCTTACTCGAAAGAATTAAGTAGCCTTCTGAATCGACATCTTTCTCTTCCATAGAAGAGTTCAAGGCAATCAAGACAAAGCTCACCAACTGCACAACCCTGAGTGACATCTCTTGTGAGGAAGGCTCTGTCAAACTGACTTTTGTTGATGGATCTTCATGTTCCCTTACTAGAGATCAATTTCTTGATCTGACCAGAGGAACACTGGACCATGCTTTAGACTTCTTGGTCTTAACTCTTATTCCTTAAACGATAAAGAGAAGAAGCTAAGAAGAATGTTGGTAACTCTACTGGATACAAGGAGAGTGGACAAGATTTCTAATCAACCCCTCGTGCCTAGAAAGAAAATCATCCAATGGAGGTTCGATGAAGCTTCTCACAACTTTGTTGTGGAGAGAGAGAATGGAGAAAGCAATAGGCTGAATGCATCCTCTCTGCTACACTCTAGCAGATTTGACATTGCTGAGTTAGCAGAGAAACCATTCTCCAATCCCTCCAGCTCCGAAACTACTGCTCACATCAGAAGTCATCTTAGCAGCCTTCATCTTGCTGAGCTAACCGCAAAAGCAAAGATTAAAGAGGAGCTGAAGCTGAGAGAGAAGGAAGACAAGGAAAGGTCAACCACCACAGGCGAAGTGTTTCTACAAATGGTGGAAGGCCCTGAATTGGAACCAATAGTTAGATGGGAGTATGACTATAGGTCCCATCAACTAACTCTTTTCAGAGGGACTCAACAAAGGGTACATATCATTCAAAGATACAGACTGGATCTCCTATCCAAGAATGATTTGTACAAGCTTCTTAGCACCACTTCTGGGAAGAACAAAGAAACATATAAGTATCTGCTTTCCCTGGTGCTGAAAGTTTTGAGAAGCAGGAACAAGTAAGTTTTGGTAGCATCAGCCTAGGGGGAGTTTGCTGGATCTATTAGGCTGGTGCAACCAAAACAACACTTAGAAGAAATCTGCACAACTAAGGAATGTCTTCCGAAGGCAATGCTACAACTTCCGAAGCTTCTAAGATAATCTTCCGAAGATCTTCCGAAGAGCTTCCGAAGGATGAACTCAGTCTTTTGAAACAAAGAAGTTCTCCTTCCGAAGAGGACACTTAGAAGAATGAAGACAAAGTCTTCCGAAGACTAAAGCCTCGAAAGAAGCTGTGTCTTCCGAAGTATAAAATGCTTCGGAAGAACTTGTTCTTCAGAAGCAGTTTTACCTTCGGAAGAAGCACAGTATGAACCACTGGACAAAGCATGGTCCGACTGACACTTGCTGCCTACTCTCATCTTCTGCAAAGATGCTTTCCACGCTCGTGTGTTTGACCTTACCTTTGTCCACTGTTCACCATTCCTTAGTAGCTGCAGTTGCCACCTTTAGTGGTTGACCAAATGGTAAGTCATGGACCTGTCATGACTACTAAATCTTAGATATATTTTATCTAAGATACCTTACCTCTTATAATGTAGTATTTGTATAGTAGTAAGTCCCAACATGTTATCTACATATAACAAACTGTAGATAGTAGTATATATAGTCGCTCATTATAACTTAGTATCCATGCTTTTGCATTAGTCTTGTAATACTTAGTTGAGAGATAAAATATACAAGTATCTTAAAAAACTTCTCTTGTTCTTACTTATTATATTATTATCAACTAAGTTCTTGATTTTGCAATTCATCTTTGAGTAATATCTGGTAAGTTTGAGATAAATACTAAGTGTTGTGAACTCGTATCGATCCTGCAGCTATTTATGTTGAAAATCGGGATGAGAAACCGTCACGATTTGGCCTAACCATGACGGTTCAAAGTGGTAGACGCGGGATTCACAGAGCTTTTTGTCAACATCAACTTAACCAAACTGCAGCTTCAGTGTACCTGATAACCTAAAGGTCACGGTTAGGGCAAACCGTGACGATTACTTTCCCTTCATCAGTGTTCTTTTGTCGTTTTATTGTCACTTGTTGTTGGATGACAGTGAACCGTGATTGGGAAACCATGACGGTAAGGTCTTGCGGTTAGGGTTCAAACCTTCATGTTTAGGCCTAACCGTGACCCTTAGGTCTGGTGCCCCCCTAAAAACACCTGCGGTGTCCCCATTAAAACCCAAAAAATATTATAAATTGGAGTGGGTAAATCAAGTGGTCGCTTAAGGCATGTCACACTAGATTGATATATTTTTCTTTAATCAATACTAATAAATCAAAATAATTATATCCACATGGCTATTTTTTAGTACGTCTACATCATCTTCATGTAAACTCCACCTAAGATTATACACATGTACTTATCATTTTAAATTTATAACTTTTAGTAAAAATTTTGACTTCAAAAAATATTATTTAATTTAATATTACATTAATCATAATCTGTTTCTATAAATATATAATGTTTCATTAAAAATAATTTATTAAGACTTAATTTTTATTAAAATATAATTTAATTTGTAGCTTATCATTGTTAAAACTAAAAACTTTAAAAATGTATATAAAGAAGTTTATGAATATTTATGAATATATAATAAAATCCGCTGTCTCTTTATACTATTTTTTATAATTTTAATATGTTTGTTATTTATAACAATTTCATTGATATGTTTTCTATAACATATATTAGATTATACATATATATAATCTATTATATAATTTTTCTATTTCAACCCGTCCAACACACAGAGATCTATTCTAGTTATTAAATAAAGCAATAATATAATAATTTAAACAAACCAATTTTAGAGTTTGTAAGCATACAAATGCAATTTTGGTGATTAAATACACGATCTACATATGATGACTATTTTTTAACGTGTGTGTAAGAAACTTAAAATAACCTATATATGAAAATCATTAAAAATTTATATTTTCTTAGAGGTACTAGTAGTGGTAAGTGTAATAAGAAAAAAAAATATTGTCACGTACGTAGCCATTTCAACACAACGTGATAAGAAAAAAAAAAGAGTAGCAGTGATATGACGATTATCATCAAGATTTTGAAAAAGGAATATTCTATTTGTTTACTTTGGAGCCGTTTTCCAACGACTTATTTGGGAAAGTGGGCTGGTCAAAGAGTGATAGAGCATGAACCGGAGAAGATCATCACGCGACTGTAAGAATAGAGAGGAGGGGGGTGGAGTGGATAATGGCGGAGCTTGAATCACACTATGGGAAGGGGAGACCGAAATTAAACTACTTCACGTGGGTCGAACTCTATATTTATTAAAAAAATTACGCTACCCGATCGAAAATTAACACTATTAACGAAAAAAAGTGAGAAGGCGGCGGGCCCTCCCGGCCATACAAAGCTTCGCCCATGGTAGCGTATGGTGGCATAATACGGATAATGCACACCCCGTTACACATACTCGTATAAACTTAGGCATATATATGGGATGAGGTTATTCTACAAAGTGTATTTTTGCTATTAAGTGTGAGAAGACACAATGTGGCTAAAAAAGTCATAAAAAAATTAATATCTTACAATCTAAATAGAATTTTAAAAAAATATTTCGGAGCCTCTTTTCCTCTCGTTGTCCTCTTTCAGAAAAAAATTAAAAAAAATTAATTTTTTTTCATTGTGTCTTTATATGACACAATGACGTCATTGTGTCTTTTATATGAATACAATGACGTCATTGTGTCTTTCATAATGACATAATGAAGTCATTGTATCTTTCATAAATGACATAGTAAAAAATGTTAACTTTTTTATTTTTTTAATTTTTCATTTTTTTTAGTGAGGACGGCTAGGGGAACAAAAGCTCCGAATTACTTTTTTGAAATTCGATTTAGATTGTGAGATATAATTTTTTGTGACTTTTTTGACTTATTATATCTTCTCACACTTTGTAGCAAAAATACACTTTGTATTTGAACCTTTATAAATAATAAATGCAAGAGAAGTAAAGTTAACTATATTTTAACAATTTCAAAAATGTATATAGGAGGTGTAATTTGACATATGATTTTGCCAGAGGTAGGCCACAACCAATTAGCGACCAATCGAAATCCAATGTTCTTGTAGTCATATTAAATTTTTATAAAAAAAGTAAGTTTATAACTAAAAATATAATGTATGGAGTGTTCATATTGATATAACACACCACGAGAGAAAAATTATTTAATTATCTTTTCTGTAACTGTTTGATTATTGGTTGAATAGAAAAGGTTTATAATCTAAAGTTTATAAAATAAATAATGCTAACCACTAATCATCTTAACTAATAATTAAGGGTTCCTTTATTTAGAGACCCCACAATTTTAAATCAACACCCCTGTACCCTATACGCCGCGTATGGGTCCATACGCGGCGTATAGGGTACATTCTTGATTTAACGTTTTATACCCTATACGCCGCGTATGGTTCCATACGCGGCGTATAGGGTACATTGTTGATTTGACGTTTTATACCCTATACTCGGCGTATAGGACCATACGCAGCGTATAGGGATTGACATTTTATACCCATACGTGACTTATGACCCATACGTGGATGAGCTATACGCCGCGTATGGCCCCATACGCGACGTATAGCTTATATATATATTTTTTTTAATTTTTGAGTTTTAATATATATATAATTTTTTAATTTTTTGAGTTTTTATTTTAATATATACATAATTTAAATTAAAATTATTTAAACAATATAATACGAATACAATAATAAAATTAGAATTAAAATATATAATTCGCATATTACAAATTATGAATTAAAATAAATTTATATATGCCGGGGTTTCTCGGTTATTCTCTATTATTGCGTTGTATTCCGAGATACGAATCCTATACATAATCTCCCATTCTGCAGCACGTACGCTTCGGTTAAGAATCCAAAGATTACTTAATGTTGGCATCGGATAATCTCCTTCTAGCTTAACGTGGACGAAATGATTATTGTTGACATGAACAATCGACACGACATGATGAGACATAACAGTTTTCGGATCAGCCCATAATGGGAAAAATGTTTGACAACCATTATTGCTTAATAAATGAAGAATAACCCCAAACTTTTGAGCAACCACTAATCCCGTATACGGCATTATCATCCAATGTTCTTCTGGTGCAGGTTCCACACTTTGCCAATCGATGGTGTGACGTAATTCGTTATACTGTCCGGGGTACAAAGTATCGAAAACTTCTCTGTACTCCAATTCATGTCTGTCCAACTCTTCTAAAAGCTGTGTCCGCACATACATCCACTTATTTTCGTCAAACCCTAAAGCTAAAGCTATTGATCGAAAACCACAATTCCCATCGGGTCGGACATCTCGTATACGTGAAATATACTGATGAAAGATTGACGGAATCCAATTTTTTAACCTGTTTATATTGTTTAATTGGTGATCTCCGACAATCGAAGAAAACTCATTAGTACCCCGTGATACTTTAGATGACGTTGAACGACTACGTTGCATGGCAGGCTTCTGGGCTTTACAGCTGAACTTGTTCTTCCGGAAATGTGAGACGCAATAAACGAGCTATGTCTCGGCATGTCGCACGTACTTGTTGAGTGTCGTACTTTTGTTGTTGAACCTTTAACGTTGGACGACCGCGAATATCTGTTTGAACAACAGGCGCTTTTTTGTTATTTTTCCATGGATACACAATTTTTTTTATTTTTCCACCAAACTAAATTTTACAGCTGCGGGTTGTGTCATTATTTGTTGTTTCACCCGTTCCATTTCTTCTTCAACATCAACTTTTTCATCCACCGTATATGATGGCTTAATGTTATCAAGCTTCGTCCAAAATACGTCAACTTTTACAGCTGCGGGTTGTGTCATTATTTATGTATGTATGTATGTATGTATGTGTGTATGTATATCTGTATGTATGTATGTATGTCTGTATGTCTGTATGTATGTATGTATGTGTGTATGTATGTATGTATGTATGTATGTATGTCTGTATGTCTGTATGTATGTATGTATGTATGTATGTATGTATGTATGTGTGTATGTCTGTATGTATGTATGTATGTATGTATGTATGTGTGTATGTATATCTGTATGTATGTATGTCTGTATGTATGTATGTATGTATATGTATGTATGTATGTATGTATGTATGTATGTATGTGTATGACTGTATGTCTGTATGTATGTATGTATGTATGTATGTATGTATGTATGTATGTATGTATGTATGTATGTATGTATGTATGTATGTATGTATGTATGTATGTATGTATGTATGTATGTATGTATGTATGTATGTATGTATGTATGTCTGTATGTCTGTATGTCTGTATGTATGTATGTATGTATGTATGTATGTATGTATGTATGTATGTATGTATGTATGTATGTATGTATGTGTGTCTGTATGTATGTCTGTATGTCTGTATGTATGTATGTATGTATAAGGCATAAAACACTACTTTAACGTTTAAATCAATGAACGATTAACATAATAATGATGTATGAACAATAATACGTACCTGGATGTAGAAAAATCGAAGATCAATACGTGTAGTATAGTGCTATACGAGAGTGTTTTTTTTTTTGAAGTGTGTGTAAAAATGAGAAAGTTTTGAAAGATATAGCGTACGAGGATCTATACGCCGCGTATGGGTCCATACGCGGCGTATACCTTATATTATTTTTTAAATCGACACCGACCTATACGTGGCGTATTGGCCTATACGCCCCGTATAGGTAGACTGATGTGACGTCGGTTGTCAGTCATTAATGTCGCATTAATGGTCGTCCCCTATACGCCGGGCATGGGCCGCGTATGGACCCATACACGGCGTATAGGGGGGTGTCGATTTAAGTTTTTGGGTGTCTATTTATTAGCACCCATAATTAAACTATAGGCTAAAGTATATTAAAAGGGTATTTTAGGCATAACTATTTATGTTATTTTTTTCAAGTTCCCTTTTATTTTTTAAAAAGTTCATAATTTTAAGATCATATGATTTTACTTGTCATTATCTCTTTCATACACTTTATTGCATTTTATTATCTGTTGTTGTGTGTTTTCTTGAATACAATTATTTTTTTAATAATAAACAAATAGGCTAAATGAAGCCCAACTATTGAATAGTTTTGAGGTTTGAACTGATATATTCTTCTTGAATTTTTGTTTTTCTAGTTCACAACATTGCCAAGCATTACACCTGACCCTACTAATTTTTCTACAATTTTCATTATACAAGTAGAATGTAATTTTCGTTTTTCTATTTTACAACAGTTTTGAGGAGCACTAAACTTATTGTGTTATATAATCGCAATCACCGGCATAGGTGAGTGTTACTTTTTAGGGTGAGTGTTACTTTTTAGGGCGATGTTACATATAGCCCATTTAAACTATTTTTATATGTTATACTCATTTTCTTAACTTGTAAAAATAGTTAATTTTGTTTTTATGTTTTTTCATTTACCATATCATCCCTTATTTAAAAAAACTTTTTTTTAAACTAAAATTTATTTTTTCAGTGTAAAATATGACAAGTTTTTAAATTGTTTTTGAAGATACAGTATAACAAATAACAAAGAAGGGTGTGTATAGCATAACCCTACTTTTATTGGATCATTATCCTTTATATACTAGAAAATTAGGTCATCAGTACCCTTGATCTCGTGAGAAATACATATTCCCCTAAGTATTTTCGGAAAAAGAAAAAGATTTCTTGAGAAGAATTGGGCGTAAGGAAATTAGCCTGACAAATATTTAAACAAAAAATACTGTCACAATTTTAACAAAGACCTTACCTACGCATTTTCTTACAAAATTATATCCTATAATTTTCCACACCCTATTTTTCTATGTTTTGTCTACACATTTATTTTCTGGGCGTTTCTCATGACATTTTTTCTACGCATTTCACGCACAATATTTTCCAACACGACCAATTCCCAAGCATTACCTAGGATAAGTAAGCCTCGCTGAAAGGCCGTCGATGCTTGTTTTCTTTCTTTCTCTTGTTTAATATTCGAATCGGGATTCGAAAAACTTAAAATCCGATTCGATTCGGTTTGGAATTCACCAATTCGAAATTTGATTCTATTTGAAGTTTTCTTTTATCAAATTTCAATCGAATTTTGAATTTGTGATTTTTTATTTTAAATTCAAATTAAAATATACATAGAGTTATATATATAGTATATATATATATATATATATAATAATTAATTATTTTATATATCATATATATGAGTTATGTATACAATATATTCATTCAATTATATGTTTGATATTTTATATTTCTAATTCCAACTTTTAACCATATTTTTTTAGTTATTTTATATATTTAAGGTTACTGGTTTTGAAAATAAAAACTAAAATAATTTTGTTTGGTGAAGTTAAATTTGATTCGAATTCTATTACAAATCTAATCCCTTGAATCTAATTCGAATTTGAAATTTATGTCCACAAAATTAAAATTTGAATAATTTGAGAATTTAAAATTGGAATTCAAAATTGGATGTGTTTTAACACCCTTGACTTGTATTATGCATTTATGTGTGCTACACAAGTTGTAAAAGACGTGTGTTTAAAAACACACTCACACTGTTTGGGCCTACATTTGAAATTCAATAATGGCTCCATTACTCACGTGGGCTTAATATAAAATTAAAAAGATGAATTAATTCATGACTCATGAGTCTTTAATCTTTTATTCCAATCTTTAAACTCGGCCCCCGTTTCATGTGGGCTTGTACTAGTGCTGCAAATAATTCAAAAAACTAGTGATTTCAATAAACAATTTGAATCGAATTTCGAATAGTGAAATCACTTCAGGCTTACAAACATGAAACTTTTGTTTTAACTTATTTTCCATTCAATTCAATTTGGTTCGGAAATCACTCGAGCTCGGCTCGTTAAATTATTCAAAAGCTCGAGCTCGGCTAGAATAGTGAAATTAAAGCTCGAGATCGGCTCGAATAAGCTCGGTTAATCCTCGTATAATACAAATGATGCGCCAAAGTTCGGCTCGAGCTCGTTTATGGGATAACTAATAGCTTTAAGTTAAAGCTAAAGCTCGGGTCAAGCTCGAGCTCGATTTAGTTGCACTTTTTCGTGTCCTCTGTTCCATTAAGTACTGCATCAAGCTTGAGATAGATTATAGTTGTCTTTTTCACTAAATACTAGTGGGTTTGTTAAGGCTCGCGAACCTTAGTGATCCTTGAATGCAAGCTCAAGCTCAGGCTCGACAACTAATCGAGTCATACTTCAAGCTTGAGATCGAGCTCCAGCTTGTCTAGGCTCGGCTCGTTCGAGCTTTTTACCGAGTCGATCTCGATAAGCCGGCTTGATTCATTTACACCCCTAACTATAACAAATAAAGTATGCTTGAAGTTTTACTCAATTCATTACAAATTTATTTAAAACATGTCATTTTTACTCGTGGTCTCTTGAAACTCTTAAAATCTAAATACATACTCATCATTATATACGTTATGTTAGTATAATATTAGTATGTTTTTTTTTTTTTGTCGCAAATGCGTCGGAAGTTGTGACACATTTGCGTTGCAATGTTATTTTCATTTTCTAACAATAATAATACTAATAATAATAATATGTATTATTATTATTACTAATACGCAATGTTAATATTAATAATATTATTTATTATTATAATAATAATCATAATGATATATATATATATATATATATATATATATGAAAATAAAGAACAAAAATAATAATAACATGATAAAAACAATAAATTAACATATAGTGTCACAAACTACTAGCAAATCTTGTTACGCATTTGCGACACAATTATGATTATTAGTGTTTTTATTTTGTTTTTTCATAATAATAATAGGGTCCTAATAAAGAGACACCCACTTTTTTAAATCGACACCCCCCTATACGCCGCGTATGGGTCCATACGCGGCCCATACCCGGCGTATAGGGTACGACCATTAATGCGACATTAATGACTGACAACCGACGTCACATCACTTCACCTATACGGGGCGTATAGGTCCATACGCCACGTATAGGTCAGTATCGATTTAAAAAAGAATATAAGCTATACGCCGCGTATGGTGCCATACGCGGCGTATAGATCCTCAGCCTACTATATCTTTCAAATTTTCTATTTTTTACACACACTTCAAAAAAAAAACACTCTCGTATAGCACTATACTCCACGTATTGATCTTCGATTTTTCAACATCCAGGTACGTATTATTGTTCATACATCATTATTATGTTAATCGTTCATTGATTTAAACGTTAAAGTAGTGTTTTATGCCCCAAAATGCGTGATTTAAAAACTGGATTAAAGAACTATACGCCGGTACAGCCCCGCGTATAGGGCTATACGCAGCGTATAGTTCTTTGGTTGGGGACGAAGACACATTGGTGTGTACCCTATACGCGGCGTATAGATGTATACGCGGCGTATAGGGTATTGCAATACGCGACTTGGGGGCCATACGTGGGTCCCCTATACGCTGCGTATAGTCCTATACGCGGCGTATAGGGTCGGATTCGACCTATACGTTGCCCTGTGACCCATACGCTGCTCCCTATACGCGGCGTATAGCCCTATACGCGGCGTATAGGGTAAATATATGTATACGTATACATATATATGTATACATATATACGTATACATATATACGTATACATATATATGTATATACGCGTATACATATACATATACATATATATACATATACATATACATATACATATACATATACATATACATATACATATACATATACATATACATATACATATACCTATACATATACATATACATATACATATACATATATATGTATATACACATATACATATACATATATGTATATGTACGTATACGTATACATATAACATGTATACTTATACGTATACGTATACGTATACGTATACGTATACGTATACGTATACGTATACGTATACGTATACGTATACGTGTATACGTATACGTGTATACGTATACGTATACGTATACGTATACGTATACGTATACATATATATATGTATATGTGTATGTGTATATACGTATACATATACATATATATATGTATATGTGTATGTGTATATATATATATAGATACGTATACGTTGTTTTTGACCTATTTGTTCACCTGTGCAGATATGTCTTCCGATTCTGAGATCGAGGCTGACGTTGTTGACCATATTGTCGAGCATCCTTGGCTGCAGTTTGATGCCGGTTCCGTTGAGCACGCTAAGTGCTCAAAATTTATTCGGATGAAGATCGGTCATCAAAAGGCCGTAGATTGGGAGGTGATGGCTGAGTTGGGAGAGCGCGATCGTCTTGCTGCTATTATCGGAGACGATACGCCGTGGAGACGTCTTTTTGAGATCGCATTCTTACCGTCCCACCGTGAGCTGGTAGTGGAGTTTTTATCCACATTTACATATATTCGTCCAGATGAGATGGTGGAGGACGATGAGCGATCGGAGATATCTTTTACGCTTTGTGGACATGCACATCAGATGTCCATTGAGCAGTTTGCAGTTGTCTCTGGGCTTTATTATGAGCCGGAGACTGTTACCCCTCTGTTCACTGAGGGTATTACTGAGATGGAGGAGGGCACATTGAGAGAGTGGTGGCCTGAGATTGCAGGAGGTCCGTTTCAGAGGACTAAGGGCAGGGTCACCGGCATTCGAGATCCTCTCATCCGTTATCTGCATCGGATGATCGCCACGTCCATCACGGGACGTGGCAAGAGTCGGGAGTGGTGTACCATTCCCGACTTATTTTACTTATACTGTTTGATTACGGGGACCAGGTGTAACCTGGCGAGGTGTTTGGCGGAGTATTTTGCTTCGTATTATCATCGGCAGGAGCGAGGAGCGGTGTACGGCGGCGCGTACATCACGTTGATTGCCCGATCTTTAGGTTATCTTCCTCGGCATCTTGGTGACGTGTCTCCGCCGATCGAGCCGGTGAGATTAGATCGTCGTACGCTATTCGGCATGCGTATTATACGCCAGTTTCCGGTTGGCATACGATTCTCTCTTCGACCCGGGGAGATCTGGCAGCCGGCACCAGTTCAGCAGCTCGGCCCCGTCGATCCACTGCAGCAGCACGGGCAGCCGCATGATCAGCCACCACCCGACGAGCAGCCACATGATCAGCCGCCTCCTCAGCCACATCAGCCGCCTCCTCAGCCTCAGATCCCACGACATATTTATAGAGAGGTGAGGCTGCCTGCACGTGTGGAGACATTGTTGCAGGATATGTCTAGGAGCTTACGGCAGCAGAGTCGACGGCTCGATCGCGTTGAGGATCTGATGGAGTGGCAGGTTCAGTCAGAGATGGCGCGGCGTTCTGGTACTGATCCTCCGCCGTTGCCACCGCCTCGAGATTACCCTGACTCCCCGTAGTTTTGTATTGTAATTTTTATTTTGTTATGTAATTTAAAAACTTTGTAAATATATTATCAGTTTATGTTTATCTTTTATGTTTATTATCAGTTTATGTTTATCTTTGTAATATATACAGACATACAGACATACATACATACAGACATACATACATACATACATACATACATACATACATACATACATACATACATACATACATACATACATACATACATACATACATACATACATACATACATACATACATACATACATACATACATACATACATACAGACATACAGACATACAGACATACAGACATACAGACATACATACAGACATACATACATACATACATACATACATACATACAGACAGACATACAGACATACATACAGACATACATACATACATACAGACATACATACATACATACATACATACATACATACATACATACATACATACATACATACATACATACAGACATACAGACATACAGACATACATACAGACATACATACATACATACATTCATACATACAGACATACATACAGACATACATACATACATACAGACATACATACATACATACATACATACATACATACATACATACATACATACATACATACATACATACATACATACATACATACATACAGACATACATACAGACATAGATACAGACAGACAGACATACATACATACATACATACATACATACATACATACATACATACATACAGACAGACAGACAGACATACATACATACATACAGACAGACATACATACATACATACACAAATACATACATACAGACATACATACATACATACATACATACATACATACATACATACATACATACAGACATACACACATACATACATAAATAATTTTAATTCAAATTATATATATATTAAAACTCAAAAAATTAAAAAAAACATATACATATATAAACTATACGCCGCGTATAGACCCATACGCGGCGTATAGCTCCTCCACTACAGTCCTCTTGCGACCACGTACAGTGCTCTTGCGACCAATTATTTTGTACTATATGTGGCGTATGGCCCCATACGCCACGTATAGTACAAAATAATTGGTGCTCATGCGACCACTACAGTCCTCTTGCGACCAATTATTTTGCACTATACGCGGCGTATGGATCCATACGCCACGTATAGTACAAAATAATTGGTGGTGTCAGATGTACTTTTTGTACCATGTACGATTACATGGTACATACGCTGCGTATAGGATCCTATACGTGGAAGACGTGGCAAGCCTATACGTAGCGTATAGGCCCATACGCTGCGTATAGGATCCTATACGTGGCGTATGGACCCATACGCCACGTATAAATTATTTCGATATGACATGACCCAAGATTCGTTTTCACCTATATAACAACGATTTCGATAACACTTTCGATATGCTTTCGATTCCTGTAAATCCCAAACGTATTTCTCTCTCAAAATATCACACTTTTTATTCGTTCGGTATGTCGTTTTGGGACGGTAACTATTTGTTTGGTGAATATTCAAATGAATATTCAAATGAATATTCGTTCGTGGTGGATAGTAATCAAGATGATGCGTACGTTCAATCTGCTTACGAGACAGGACTGCCAGATTTAAACCAATCGTATGTTCCCGATGATGAAGTTGAGTTTTGCCGAGAGTCAACTTACGACACGCAACAAAATAATATACTCTCGAGTGATGAAAAACAAACGACAAAAGTATCGTTTGAAACATCTCAAAATTTTTTATCTCTCGATGAGCTAGTCTGTTGGGCTGTTAATAGAGGACGTGATAATGGTTACGTTATTATTACACGAAGATCAAAGAAAAAAGAAGGTCAGGTCGTAAAGGTATGGCTTATCTGTGATCGTGCGGGCGAACACAAAAGTAAAGCGACAGTTAGACGATCTGGTAGCAAAAAAATCGGATGTCCTTTTAAATTGGTAGGGATATACGACAACAAACGTCGTTCGTGGAAATTAGAGGTGCGAAGTGACGAGCATAACCATGATCCTGCTCAACATATGGAGGGGCATCCTTTTGTAAGAAGGTTTTCTCAAAACGAATACAATTTGGTGGAGCAGCTTACTGATCAGAACATGGAGCCTCGTAGCATCTTATCAGCTATTAAAAAGCAAATCCTAATAACGCATCAATAACCAGAGACGTATACAACGCTCAATATAAGATAAGAAGTGAAAGAAAAGTCGGTGAAACACCAATGCAAGTCTTAGAAAACCTTTTATCTATTAAAAGGTACGTTTATTACACCCGAGGTTTTTTTTTCAATAGACTTAATTAAAATGAAGCCTAACTTGTATTTGTATCCTCACTTAACAACATCAATTTTCCTTCCTTTTTCAATTAAAAGGTATGTTTATTACACCCGAGAAGATCCCGATACTAATGTCGTAGAAGATATATTTTTTTGTCATCCTAAATCATACGACACTTGGCGTGCATTTCCGCACGTGCTGATGATAGACGCTACATATAAAACAAACATGTACAAGCTTCCGTTTGTTCAGATTGTTGGTGTGACCTCCACACACAAGACATTTTGTGTTGCTCATGCGTTTATTAGCAAAGAACGGGAAGATAATTTTGAATGGGTGCTTAATAGATTGAAAGATACGTTAAGCAAGTGTATGGAGCCGCGCGTCATAATAACAGACAGAGATCTCGCTTTAATGAACGCATGTGTTAAAGTGTTTCCGAATGCTTCAAAGTGTTTATGCAGGTGGCATATTGATGAAAATATCGCGAAACACTGTAAAGCAAGTTTTACGAAAGATGACTGGAGAAAGTTTAAATATGCATGGGCACGTTTGTGTGAGTCTCCCACGGCGGAGATTTACGAGTATAATTATAACCTTCTTTACGAACGATTAGTTGAAGCGAATCGAGAAAGTAAGTTTTTATTATATTTTAATTATGTTTTATTATATTTTCAATATATAATTAAAGCGTGATTTATTATATTTTCAGAGGTATTGTCATATATAAACAGAAACTGGTTAGAGAGTTACAAAGAAATGTTTGTATCAGCCTGGACTAACTTGAACCGCAATTTTGGCCAACGCACAACAAATAGGGTGGAGAGTCAACATGCAAATTTAAAAAGATATCTTAAATCAACAAATAGCTCACTGGATAGACTTGTGGAGTTTGTAGATCAATTGGTGAACGCACAAGAGGTAAATTTAAAAGAAAGCTTTGAGACAAGCAAAATTAAAACCATGAATCATCATAAACTTCCGCTATTTGATTACTTAAGAGGCAAGGTTTCACACATAGCTCTTGATTTATTAGTTGCCGAAAACACTAAATTGCATGTGATGCGCTCTGCAAATGCAACATGTGGTTGTCATCTTTTCACTAGTTGTGGCTTGCCTTGTGCTTGTCGGCTGGAAAAATATGAACATTCTGGTAATAGTCGCTCCATCATTATCATTTTTCTATTAAAGTGACAAATTATGTATTAATTTATACTTTATAATGCAGGCACTAAAATTCCATTAGATGCAATTGACGTATTTTGGACGAAGCTTGATAACATTAAGCCATCATATACGGTGGATGAAAAAGTTGATGTTGAAGAAGAAATGGAACGGGTGAAACAACAAATAATGACACAACCCGCAGCTGTAAAATTTAGTTTGGTGGAAAAATAAAAAAAATTGTGTATCCATGGAAAAGTAACAAAAAAGCGCCTGTTGTTCAAACAGATATTCGCGGTCGTCCAACGTTAAAGGTTCAACAACAAAAGTACGACACTCAACAAAGTACGTGCGACATGCCGAGACATAGCTCGTTTATTGCGTCTCACATTTCCGGAAGAACAAGTTCAGCTGTAAAGCCCCAGAAGCCTGCCATGCAACGTAGTCGTTCAACATCATCTAAAGTATCACGGGGTACTAATGAGTTTTCTTCGATTGTCGGAGATAACCAATTAAACAATATAAACAGGTTAAAAAATTGGATTCCGTCAATCTTTCATCAGTATATTTGACGTATACGAGATGTCCGACCCGATGGGAATTGTGGTTTTCGATCAATAGCTTTAGGCTTAGGGTTTGACGAAAATAAGTGGATGTATGTGCGGACACAGCTTTTAGAAGAGTTGGACAGACATGAATTGGAGTACAGAGAAGTTTTCGATACTTTGTACCCCGGACAGTATAACGAATTACGTCACACCATCGATTGGCAAAGTGTGGAACCTGCACCAGAAGAACATTGGATGATAATGCCGTATACGGGATTAGTGGTTGCTCAAAAGTTTGGGGTTATTCTTCATTTACTAAGCAATAATGGTTGTCAAACATTTTTCCCATTATGGGCTGATCCGAAAACTGTCATGCCTCATCATATCGTGTCGATTGTTCATGTCAACAACAATCATTTCGTCCACGTTAAGTTAGAAGGAGATTATCCGATGCCAACATTAAGTAATCTTTGGATTCTTAACCGAAGCGTACGTGCTGCAGAATGGGAGATTATGTATAGGATTCGTATCTCGGAATACAACGCAATAATAGAGAATAACCGAGAACCCCCGGCTTATATAAATTTATTTTAATTTATAATTTGTAATATGCGAATTATATATTTGAATTTTAATTTTATTATTGTATTCATATTGTATATATTAAAATAAAAACTCAAAAAATTAAAAAAAAATAAATATATAAGCTATACGCCGCGTATGGTTCCATACGCGGCGTATAGCTCTTCCACGTATGGGTCATAAGTCACGTATGAGTATAAAATGTCAAACCCTATACGCCACGTATGGTCCCATACGCCGAGTATAGGGTATAAAACGTCAAATCAACAACATACCCTATACGCCGCGTATGGACCCATACGCGCCGTATAGGGTATAAAACGTTAAATCAACAATGTACCCTATACGCCGCGTATGGGTCCATACGCGGCGTATAGGGTACAGGGGTGTTGATTTAAAATTAAGGGGTGTTTAAATAAAGGGACCCTAATAATAACAGCAATAGAATACAAACAAAATAGAGTTAATAATAACACAAGAATACCAAGTGTATCATTATTAATTTTATTTTATTAGCCTTTTGCAACGAAGTCGTTGATTAATTCGACTTTAGTTAACTTGGGTTAACATTGTGTTGAAATTTTTCTAGACAAAAGCCGAAGGTTATAAATTTTTGTCACTTTCTTGTTGAAAGTTTGATGGAAATGTAGGGTTTTAGTTTTTGTAGGATATGTGTCGCAATTGTGTCGGAAATTGCGACACAAAATTTGACGTCGTAAATTTGTGTTACAAACAGAGCAGTTTTCTAGTAGTGTTAGAAGTAATAGTCAATAAAAACTAGCCCAAAAACTATTCAAAATATAAGAAATATTTATACAAGACATGTGTTATTTAAACGACAACAAATATATTCACACTTAAACATTGATTGTCCTCGAACAAACTCCCAACCAACACTAGAACTAATCCCTTAAGCAATAAAATTTAATTAAATCTTAAAAAATTAGATATCCAAAGGCATAAACAATTTTCAAAAAATGTAGTATTTTTAATTAGAAACAAATGAGTTAAGATAAGTTTTAAAGAACAAGGCAATATTCAACAAAGTGAGCTAACTACTCTATGAGATTCTTTTTATTGATAAACTCACACTTCTCACAATGTTTACTCAACTCGATTAATATTTGTAAACTAGTAAAAGTGTAAGTGTAGTAGTCTTTATTTATAATTGCTCAACGAAACATCATTATCATATGTGTGTACAGGGATCAAATCTACAAAAACTAAAGAGGTCTTTAATTAGGTTTCAATGGGGTTGTGTTGCAGGGTAGGAATAAGGGATATAAGGTGACTTTATGCGGCTAAAAACCTAGTTTAACTAGGCTAAAACGATCACAACATTAAACGAACTAAAATAACATAAAATAATAAACACAACAAACTACTAACACATATGATCAAACTTTCAATCTTTTATTCAACACACAACTATATTTTATTTCTAGTTTTCTATGCATTTCACTTATTTTGTCAAACTCTTTTTTTTTCTTTTCTATTTTTTCTATATTTTTCTTTAAACACTAACTTTATTGCTAAACTAAATACATAAACGAAAGAATATATCTTAAACACCAATTAAACCAATTTTTAACACATGAGTTAAAAATAAAAAAAAAACTAAAGGCTTGATGAGCTAAAATTCAAGATAACCAAATGAAAGAGAGTAAGGTTCAAATGGCCTAACTAGTGGATATTGTTAGGCAGGGAAAATAAATGAAAAAGCTAAAGAAGAGCAAAATCCTAACGTCTCTATCATATTCATCCAATTAATCAGTTCATATTCTTGAAATATATTGTCTAGACATGATTCTAGAATGATAAAACATATGACACACTAAGGGGCTATTTGGTAAGATCTGAATCATTAAGGGGTTGTTTGATTGCGCTGACTGAGTAAGAGCTGACTGAGTCATGCGCTGACTGAGTAAGAAGTTCTGACTGAGTCTGCATGTGACTGAAATTTGGCTGTTTGATTTAGTATCTGACTGACTCTGCTGAATGATAAAAATAACCTTACATACATACGTACACATAAGCAATATATACATATACATACACATCTACATACACATACATCTACATACACATCTACATACACATCTACATACACATACATCTACATACCCATATACATACACATCTACATACACATAAATCTACATACACATAAATCTACATACCCATATACATACACATCTGCATACACATACATCTACATACAAACATTAATCACTCATTATCCCAACTTCAATTCGCAATGACAAGTACCTAATTTTCATCATCAATTACTTCTTTCCAATATCCATTTCAAACACATACATATACACACAAATATAAACCGTAGCATGTGAAATATACCACAGAACTCATTATGCCCCTCTTCCAAAATTGAGAACAGGATCATCATAAAATATTCTTGAACAATATTTTCACATCAAGAATCATCAACATAAAGATTACACATCCATTCAAACAATCTATTAATCATCAAACAATCAAAATCAAGAAATTCCAGTGACCGAAAGAAGATGAAAGTGAAGAACATGAGGATCCGAAGAGTGGATTCATGGAGTTGTGTGTATTTGTATCGTATGTACATACCCAATCACCTGTCGACATCGACCGAATCGATCATTATCATCTTCAATCGATCACCACCACAGCATCTTCAATCGATCACCACCACAATTCCACCGACCGCAACCAAAACCCCAATCGATTGATCGATCGCCACAGCATCAAAAACCCCAATCGATTGATCGATCGCCACAGCATCAAAAACCCCAATCGATTGATCGATCGCCACAACAATAACCTACACCGAAAACCCCAATCGATTGATCGATCGCCACAGCATCAAAACCCCAACCGCAACCACAGTATCAATCGATCGCCAGCGGGGCTGGAAGGAGTGCGACGGGGGGAGGGGTGGTGGGTTGCGGTTGTCGGTGTCTAGGGGGTGTCGCCGAGGGGGCTTGTGGCTGTGGGAGTGATGCTAGGGGTTTGGAATGAGGTTTATCATGATTAAGTGGTTAAATTTGATGCATTTAGTATGGTCAAGTGTAAGAGATTGTGTTGAACAAGTTAGCTACGAGGATTTGATGTTTTGTAGGTTAAACGCAATCAATTGAGGAGTTTTGAAGAATGCACATGGATGATAATCAAAGATCATGATAGATGAGATGATAGAGAATTTAATTACGAGAACGTGGCCGTAAACGGGAACGAAAACGGAGTCCGAACGAAGAAGTTATGAAGAAAACAAGAATCGGACAAAGTTGGTCGACCATGACCTACGGCGGAAATCTGACCTACGGCGCATCAGTTCAAGAAAAACAGAATGGCCTTGGCGTAACTTACGGCAGAAGCATGACTTACGGTACTGGACACGCTGAAATCATTTATAAGTCGCGAAAATTAGGTTTTAGGGGATATCTTTCATTCCACACCTCCATAGTCGCCCCCTTTCGTCCCCAAGGCTTCAAGAGGCTCCCGAGAGGCGATTTCAAGGCTTTTCAAGTGTTTTTAATCATTCGGTTTGATCCTTTAACATTAGATTTGATGTTTAATTTTGATTTTGATTTGGTGTTCTTCATTACCATGTCTAGCTAATCTCCTAGTAATCTTCTTTGGGTAGTAGGGTTTACTACTATGATTTGTTCTTGATGATTTGTGGTTGAGTTAATGTTTGAACACGGTAGTTTAAGCCGAGTACATTATTTGTTGGTTGAAAACTCTAAAATATGTGTGTTGCTTTCAATTCACTTGTTCCACTTTGATTGTTTTACATTTCTTTTCATCTGGAAACGTTGATGTTGGATGGGATTGAGTATCACAAACATAGGATATGATTCGAGTAGTTCTTTAACAACAGTCTTATTCAATCTATTTTTTTTACCCAAATTGACCCGTTAAGCTTATATGACTTTTATGAACACTCAAAGCAAATCTAAGTAGTAAACCTGAATCCGGAGAAGACTACCCTTTTACATTATTGTTTACAACTCAATTAATCATAAAGTTCGTCACTTTTCTCGATTAGTCATTTTTATTAAGTTTGTAATCAAGCTACAACTTTTAGATTTAAACTACAAAACTTTCCACATATTCCCTGTGGATCGACCCGACTTACCCTAGCTATCTTAGGTGAGTTTGGAACCTTATAAATTGTTTTTGATTAGGCTTGACAAACCGACATCAAAATGGCGCCGTTGCCGGGGAGGCAACCTGAGATGTTTGTAATTTTTAGTTATTTTTATGATATTTTTTGTTTGCAACTTTGTGGGCGTGTTCACTAGAAACCCTCACGAGACTTCACTCATCCACTCGGGTCTATCGAGAGGTTTAAAAGGCTTGTTGCATATGCTAAATGCAACCGTGATTCTTACGAAAGTGAGTGTTATTAATTTTTTTTAGTTTTTGTTTTAGCGTTTTAGCTTCAAGCCGATGCAAACATGCAAGTGTGGGGAAGCACATGGAATTTTAATAGCATATTTGATGAGGTGGTTAACAAGTTTACCCATTATCTTCATGTAACAAGATTGAAGCACTATCAGATCATCTGTCATCAGGTCCATGTGTACTTTCTTTGACTTTATTTGCTATTTTTGTTTTGCACTGGGGGGAGTGTTTGGGGTTGGTAAAGATAACAAGAAATCATGTTGAATTTGAAACAACCATGCATTGGGGACAATGTATCCCAAGTGTGGGGATGGGGGATTCATAGGGAGACATATATTTTGGAGAAATGGAAATTTGGACAAAATTTGAAAATTTGAAATTTTTTTTTTTAACATTTTTCTCTAAAAATACTAATCATTGGTTAAGGTTCTTGGTCATGATTAATTGCCCAAGGTTTCAACCCGGTCGGTTAATAGAAGTTGGAAAGGGAATGCCTAGCTTGGGGTGGCAAACCTTGGGTGTAGTAAACTTGCACATGTCATGTCGGTAGCCCGATCCCACTGTTTCCATATGTGAGAAGCCTATTATTTGATATTATTAGATATATTTGCTTGTTTGAGTGTGCAATGATGCAGTCTAATGGTAGAACTTGTGGAGCGCGTGCATATTGAAGCTTGAAACCGGGATTCCCATTAAAATGATTGAGGCATTAGGATTAACCTTAGGATAGCCCCATAGGACCCATCTATTTAACGTTTGTCCATAGTAGCCAATTTTGAGCCTCTTCCCATTCATTTGTTTCACCAAACTCCTTGACCCACTAGCCTTTTGTGTAGCCTATTCACTTGTTTACCCATGTGATGGAACTTGAGTTAATTAGTGGTAGTAGTGTTAAGTTTGATTTGATATAATGGTTCGAAGAGGTAGTTGGGGATAGTTAAGCTTAGTAAATCCCTTTGTGTTTTGTTAAGTTATATAAAAAAAAATTAAAAAAATAATAATAATAATAATAAAAAATGGAAGGAAAAGAAAACTATGTCGAAATAGTGAGGTTGAAAGACGGAAGTATTAGACAAGAAAAAAAACTGTGCTTTGAAGTAAAGAGTAGTTAAAGGATTTGAAGTCGTTGAATAAAGTAATTAACTCAAGTTTTTCATCACTTTAGTCACTTATACCCTAAATTATCCTTACCCGAACCTAAGCCTAACATTACAACCTTTGAAAAGCCCTCATGATTGGTGTGCAATCTTGTGTTAGTGAGTGGAGATTTGATTGTTTTACAAGCCTATGCTCACTAGTTTTCATCATTGCTTGAGTGCTTCATAAATACCGACACATCTTTGGTCGGGCCAGAATTTACACCGAGTGGAGAGTTTTATTGTGAGGGGTATGATATGTGCAAGGGAACCACCTAGAGTTTGAGAATCTTAGTTAGGCAGTTCAGCGGGTTAGAGGTTTGTGGTTGTTAACGGGTCATAGTTGCTAACTTGGGAATTAGGTATGCTCTTGAACCTTAATCGAGTTTGGTATGTGTGCGTTTATGTGCTCACCTAATTTTTGTTTGACTTGAATTCTTGATTTTTAAAAGCAACCTCGCTTGAGGGCAAGCGAGAAACAAGTGTGGGGATGTGATGCTAGGGGTTTGGAATGAGGTTTATCATGATTAAGTGGTTAAATTTGATGCATTTAGTATGGTCAAGTGTAAGAGATTGTGTTGAAAAAGTTAGCTACGAGGATTTGATGTTTTGTAGGTTAAACGCAATCAATTGAGGAGTTTTGAAGAATGCACATGGATGATAATCAAAGATCATGATAGATGAGATGATAGAGAATTTAATTACGAGAACGTGGCCGCAAACGGGAACGAAAACGGAGTCCGAACGAAGAAGTTATGAAGAAAACAAGAATCGGACAAAGTTGGTCGACCATGACCTACGGCGGAAATCTGACCTACGGCGCATCAGTTCAAGAAAAACAGAATGGCCTTGGCGTAACTTACGGCAGAAGCATGACTTACGGTACTGGACACGCTGAAATCATTTATAAGTCGCGAAAATTAGGTTTTAGGGGATATCTTTCATTCCACACCTCCATAGTCGCCCTCTTTCGTCCCCAAGGCTTCAAGAGGCTCCCGAGAGGCGATTTCAAGGCTTTTTAAGTGTTTTTAATCATTCGGTTTGATCCTTTAACATTAGATTTGATGTTTAATTTTGATTTTGATTTGGTGTTCTTCATTACCATGTCTAGCTAATCTCCTAGTAATCTTCTTTGGGTAGTAGGGTTTACTACTATGATTTGTTCTTGATGATTTGTGGTTGAGTTAATGTTTGAACACGGTAGTTTAAGCCGAGTACATTATTTGTTGGTTGAAAACTCTAAAATATGTGTGTTGCTTTCAATTCACTTGTTCCACTTTGATTGTTTTAGATTTCTTTTCATCTGGAAACGTTGATGTTGGATGGGATTGAGTATCACAAACATAGGATATGATTCGAGTAGTTCTTTAACAACAGTCTTATTCAATCTATTTTTTTTACCCAAATTGACCCGTTAAGCTTATATGACTTTTATGAACACTCAAAGCAAATCTAAGTAGTAAACCTGAATCCGGAGAAGACTACCCTTTTACATTATTGTTTACAACTCAATTAATCATAAAGTTCGTCACTTTTCTCGATTAGTCATTTTTATTAAGTTTGTAATCAAGCTACAACTTTTAGATTTAAACTACAAAACTTTCCACATATTCCCTGTGGATCGACCCGACTTACCCTAGCTATCTTAGGTGAGTTTGGAACCTTATAAATTGTTTTTGATTAGGCTTGACAAACCGACATCAAAATGGCGCCGGTGATGGTTGGTTGTGGGTGGGTTGTGGGTGGGAGTCGACGGGGGGAGGAAGAAAGAGGCGCAGGGGGGTTGTGGATTGGGTCAAAAGGGAGGAAATATCTTACTCGGTCAGCTCCTTTTCCGGGTCAGAGCTCCTAGTCAGCTATATCAAACGCGCTGACTGGCTGACCGGGTCAGCCAGTCAGGGGTCAGACCCTGGGTCAGCTACATCAAACAGGACCTAAGTGCTGAATGGTTAAAAGGTCTGAGTGGTTAAGAGGCTCTGAACCATTAAGTGCTGAACCAAAATGTACTGTTTGGTTGAATCTTTGAATGACTGTACAAAATGACAATTTTACCCCTCTGAATTATTTTGTGCTGAATAAAATGTATCCGTTTGGTTAGATATCTGAATGACTGTACGTGAATGATCAATAAGTAAAAAAAATACAACATATTAAAATTCAAACTCAGAATATTTCAAATACAACATACTAATATCCAATTACAAAGTAATTTAAATATTAATCAATTGAAACTAATTGACTAGCTATCTCATATTATTCATATAATTAATGCCTTGTGAACCCCATTCTATATCATGAACAAACTGACCATCATTGTTACCACCGTGTGCTTCTGCAACAATGTGTTCTCGTCGTATGCCATAAACAACTGATCATGAATATTGTATTTTTGTATAAAATTATGAACGGCGAAACAAGCAATAACTATGTCTCTTTGAATTGTAAAATAAAAGGGAGTCATTTGCTTTAAGATTGGGAATCTTGCCTTCAACACACCATATGCGCGCTCAACATTTCTAAGTTGTGCATAAGCATGATTGAATCTTTCTTCCTTAGTTAATGCACGTTATCGTCGAAGATCGGCTAACGAATACCTCGTACTACGGTATGGAGTCATAAATCCACGAGTGTTGGTGTACGCAGCGTCGCAAAGGTAATACTTATCTGCAATGTTAGTAAGAAAGGTATTACAAAAGAAAACAAATATAGTAATTAATAAAAAATTTAAAAATGATTTAGAACCTGGTGGGGGGAAAGGAAAGCCGAATGTCGAGTTAAAGGCAGCTTCTTTTGGAACTCGAGAATCATGCGCAATGCCCTCCCATCCAGCCCATACGAACGTGAATATCATATCAAAATCATAAATTCCTAACACATTCTGGTAGCATTCACCTTTTCCTCTTCCTCTGTAATGAGTTTGTTGATCGGTTGGTACGACTGCATGTATAAGAGTTCCATCTAACACATCTATTGCTCCAAAAAATATTTGTTTTAACTTTCTATGTCTTTCCGAAGTATTTGTGATGCCATTAGAAGATATTGGAACTATAATTTCTTTTACAAAATTCATCATTGCATTTAGCACCTCAAGAAAACATCTATGAATCGTTTCTGTTGAGTGTTGAAATCTTCGTTTAACCATCCGAAATCGTTCATTATGTCCAATGATAATAAAAAACATAGCCAACTTTTCTTGAAAGGTTATCGACCTACTACTTTGTAACAAATTTCTTTGTTAAAAATGATTGCATATTAGTACGAATGCTTCACGTGAAAGACGCATCATCTCATGACATCGTGTAGAAGATCCGTGCAACAACTCTTGCGTGTATGCATAGCCGGTCAATGCAGAATTCAAGTCTCTCGTCCTTTCAATTCTTCC
The DNA here is from genome assembly GCA_024085815.1 of Flaveria linearis. NCBI lineage: Eukaryota > Viridiplantae > Streptophyta > Magnoliopsida > Asterales > Asteraceae > Flaveria > Flaveria linearis. Next base: position 30,402,499 of record CM044008.1, read on the forward strand.
TGTTGCTAACCGTAACCATTGCCAACAAAGAAAAAGAACACTACGATAATCTCATCCTCCGAATCCATATGCTACTTGTTAACATTCATAAGTTTAAAAACTTACAAACATATTATCCATAAACATATCATCCATCACGTCCATCAAAAATTTATAACCTACAAACATATTATCTAAAAAAGTTTCCATCACATCCAAAAAACATCCATACACATAATATCCGAAAACCAAACAATCATATCCAAAAACATATTATCCCAAAAACTAACAATCACATCCATACATATAATATCCCAAAACCTAACAAGTCATCAAAATAGTCCATACTTCGCTCTTGCATTTTTTACCCGTATCTCGCATGTCGACGGTTGTAGTCGCAACCACACATTCCTTATGTCAGGACTTTCACCGAAAAGCAAAAGTACAATTTAGTATTTAGCATCAAACATGTCCCAACCTAAACTTTCAAGCTTATCCATACATGCATCCATATCATTAGACAAGTTGTGTTTTTCAATCAACATCTTTACAACTTGGGATATTTGGTCCCCAACTTATATTAGCTTTGACTTTAGTGTTTCCTTATCTTTTTGTTTCTCCTTTTTAGCTTTGAACCGAATGGTTGACTTGTCACACCCCAACCTTGACGGCGGAAACGTCGAGATGTGAGAGTTACGATTGTTCATAGCCACATAATGCTATTTAATAAATCCAAATATATTATTCATAAGTTTCATTATTAACATTACAAGCAAAAGTTTCAACAAAGAATATATCATGTACAAATGCTACAAATAACATGATCATCCATTTTATCTCTAGGTCCAATCCTAGTTGTAATAAGCTTCAAAGTGTAGAACACATAATTGAGGTATTCCTGAAACATGTTAAAAATAAAAGGTCAACATAAAAATGTTGGTGAACATTCCATAGTTTTCAATACATAGAATATATAAAAGATGACAATTCAAATCATAAGTTAGTGAATAAAGTGATTAGGGATGCTATGAACAATGCAACAATCAAACCTCGACAAAGTTTTACAAGTCTCAAACGTTTACAAGATTATACGATCAGCTAAGTGTACTTGGATCAACCGAGCAGGCTTGTCTGGCCCATAGATCTATGACTTCGCTGGGCTAGCAATAGTTAATGATTGTACATATAACGCCATAACATGGTAACCACAAAAGTTCAACTAACCACAACTTTACATGATGAATTGCCATAAAGTTTACAAGTCTCAAATAAGTTTACAAGTGCAATGATATAAGTTAACATATTTCACCCAAAGTGTGAAAATAAGAAAAAGGGGTATGAAAATACTCACTTGATCAAATACGTATATATTGGATGATTAATAAGAAATAATAATAAGCGTCCTTTCAACGTAGCCATTCACAATGCACCTAAAATATATATTTTTACAAGGTTTAAGTTTAATAATAAAATTAACGTTTTAGCGCGAACTAGGGTTTTAGGATTTTGGGGTTTTGTAAATTATATTTAACAAATGGATATCAATTATATTTTCTTGGTAACAATATATTTGTATTTTATATAAAGATGCGAAATAAAAATAACATTTATAATAATAAAGTCTCATAGCTAAATAAAATAAGCATGTTTTAACAATAATTTATACTTGTTATTTGAACAAATAATGATTTGGTGAGTTATAACGATATTCAATGTCTATTTTATAAGAAAAATAATTTAAGTATATTATTTTGAGCAAAAACTATTTAGTAAATTAAAACAATATTTTAAGTTTATCTTATAGGAAATAATCTAAATATATTATTTGAACAAATAACGATTTAATAAGTTAAACAATATTTAAAATCTATTTTATAAGAAAATGAACTAATTATATCATTTTATAGCAAATTAGCAAATAAGTTAAACAATATTTAAAATTAGTATCATTTGTTTAAAATAAATAAATTTCTGGCAAATTAGTTAGATGGTTTTAAAAAAATATTTGAAGTTTGTAAAAGTCATTTTTATAATTATTAAACCTTTTCCATAACCATTTTAAGGCCAAAAAACCTTTTAAAAATAACAAGGCTGCCCGGGTTCGAACCCGGGACCTCATGGATATGGGGAGGAGTCTTAACCAGTGAACCAGTGGCCTCAGCCACGTTAGAAAACCTGTTTTAAAACTTATAATTACAACCCTGATGCATTTCCCCCAAATCAAGAACCCTAGATTGTTCTTGAATTAAATTGAACATCAATCGGTGTTGTTAATGGAATTAAACTTAGGGCTTTCATTGCCCATATGAAACCGAGTGTGAGGATGTGTCAAATTACCCGAATTGGTGAGATTTTGATGGAGAACGAGTACACGAGCCGATCGCGACCACGTATCACTTGTTTGCTACCCAAACGATGATGATAATCAAATTAAACTCGAGAGAAACTTCGAAAGATGATCCAGATGCGAAGCCCCTTGTCAATTTAAGTTAAATTTGTTCGGAGATTTGGTTTCAATAGAGTTGCAGAAACGCGATGAAGGAGATATCGAATTCGATATTGGAACATGTTTCAGATGAAGTTGGAAGTTGTAATGATTTAGTTAACAGATAAGCGTTCGATTAGGACTAGTTAATTCGATTATTATTAGCCTTAACCATTCGAACAATTCTTTGTGTTTAATGGTTTCGGTTACTTGATGATTCAAGTAAATACCAATGATTTAACCCAATTAAACCATGCATTTAAGTTCGAAACGTGCAAATGAATCGATTTGGGTCGGTTTTGAGTTATGAAACATTCGTTTTTAGGGACTTTGGGACTCGCCGGAGAGTCGCCGGCGAGTTGGCCGGAATTTGGCCGGATTTGCGTGAAAGGAAATGGGGTGGGGGTTTGGGATTTAAAAAAATTACACATTTAGTCCCTGTGGTTTTCTTTTTGTTATTTCATGTTGAAAGGTTTCTTTTGAAGTTTTAAAATTTGCATTATAACTCCCTAGATTTTTAAATCCAAGTCTTATACATGTTTTAATTTTTAATAATTCAACAATTTATTAATAACAATATTATTATATTGTTATTATTATTAGTCATCATTATTATTAATAATATTAATATTATTATCATTATTATTATTATTATTATTATTATTATTATTATTATTATTATTATTATTATTATTATATTAGCATTATTATCGTTACTAGTTTTTTTTATTAATATTCATTTCATTATTTGTATCTTTTCATTATTAAACATTAAGTTTAATTTAATGAAACTATAAATTCACAAATTAAAAGTTAATTGCAAGCACATAAAGCACCCATGAGTTTCATAAACAACAGTAAAGGTCCTTACAAGAATTAACGACGTTAACTTTTAATTAACGTACAAATACAGGATGTTACATGACTCCTCACTAACACCGGCAGTCGGGATTTTCCTTTTATTTTTTGACCTATCAGATGACTCTTTACTAACACCTAGGTCCATTTGAGTGCATTCAATGTCATCAATACCATCTAAATTTTGATCAGACACCTCTTCAGAAGGATGAGGAAGTGTTGAAGATGGTCCCCAACTATCAAACCCATTGGAAGTAGAACCCTCAAATAATTGAATATAAAGTTCGGGGTAAGAAAGAGGTGCACCTCTTAAAGCTTCTACATATTTGTTGGACTGTGTGAAAAAAATTATAAAAATTGTATAAGATTATTGAATATAATGTATAATTGTTACTTAAATATATTTACGAAATACCTTCATCTCTAATTGCCATTCTTCTTCCGACAAGTTAAATGTGTTTGTTGTGGGATCATAAACATTTCTGGTTTTTGTTTTTTAGCTTTGTCCAGGCAGCAAATTTAGCTTTTAAGTAGTCATAACGATTCTTCATTTGTCTTTGATCAACTATGAAATTATGCTCTGTTTTCAGTTTTTCTGTTACATTCTTCCAAGAGAGTTGTTTAAGACTGTTTCCCTCACGTCCATGAAGTGTCAATTCAAGGACACATGATTCTAGAAAACTTTTTCAACACCCTATTGCTTCCAATTAACTCTAATTTTTGAGCCATTTTCTTCAAACAATGCAAAAAGAAACAAACTTAAAAACTAGCATTGATAATAAACTACAACACTAGAACAAACAAACTTATGGTCAAAATAAACAACCTTAAAGTCCATAACAGATCAGCATACAACAAGTGTTTGTTTATAAATGTTTAGCAAACCATAAAGTTCAATTAACATATTACTAGTAAACCAAAGTTCATGTACTAAGATGAAATATGAAGATGAAATACCATCCTCATGTACAAATCAAGCAACATCAAATCAACATAATAAAACTTCAACAAATCAAGCATACACATTTTGGTACCATAAACAAGATGATACATTTTTAACCTAAAAACATACACACCCTAGAAAACTAATAACACAAATTAATCAAACAACATCAGATCAACTATATACATGGCTTAGAACAAACAATTTATTTAAAAGTACCAAAAATTTTTAAGTTTATGAAACCCTAGAAAACTTCAAATATGATAATCTACAACATGAAAATCTACAAACAATGTGATGGATTTTTCCCTAATAAGATACAAAACCAATCATAGATATGAAAATCTACAACAAATTAAGAAAGAAATTTGAAGAAAAAGAGATTTTTCTCACCAATTTTAGGTGACCAGAGGGGTTTTTCAGGTCGGGGGTAGCAGAGGCGAGGATGGCAGAGGCGGGGATGGCGGAGACGGGGATGGCGGAGGCGGCGGGCGGCCGAGGGAGATGCGATCGGGCGGTGCTCTACGGAGGTCGGGGGTGGTCTGCGAAGGTCGGGGGTGGTCTGCGAAGGTCGGGGGTGGTCTGCGGTCGGGCTGAAAGAGGCGACCAACGGTGCTGCGGTGGAGGTCGGCGTGCTGCGGTGGAGGTCGGCGGTACTGCGGTGGAGGTCGGCGGTGCTGTGGTGGAGGTCGGCGGTGCTGAGGTGGAGGTCGGCGGTGCTGAGGTGGAGGTCGGCGGTGCTGGGGTGAGGGGGGTGACGGGAGTTGAAGATAGGGTTAGGTTTTGTGTGGGTATTTGTGTCCCAATTTCCATTCAGCACCTTTTCATATCTGAACCATTCAACACCGAGTGGTTCAGTTCATAGTCTCCTTTTTTTTTAAACAAACACTCAAGCCTCTTAACAGTTCATAGTAGCCTCTTAATGGAACTATTAAGATGCTACCAAACACTCCCTAAAAAGAATCAAAAATAAATCTATGTAAGAATAAAAAGCTAATCAGGCTCAAAAAATATCCCACACGAAAATAGAGGGAAAAGGGTTAAAAGTGTGAGCACATGATTAATCGTCCTCGATTCAACTCGTAAGTACACTCGGAATATGTCAAACATTTTTAATTGAAAGCACTCGTTGGATCTTTTTATTAGAGTCTTTGTGTGTAATATGGTGGCATCTATACATATAGTTTTTGCGAATGATTGATGTGACGACCGACACTGTGTCTTGAAAAAAGTTCTACGCATCGTATGACATCATACGTAACGTATAAGGTGGCTTGAGTGACTAAGTTGACCACCAACAGGCTACACTAGAAGTGAGGATGCAATACGAACATATGTAACTATACGTAATGTATTTGAGGATATCGATTTATCCAATCAGATTTTTTTTAATAAGATCCTTAAAATAAACTTTTGTTTCTTGTAGCCAGCTTATTTGCTAAGGCTTTGATGGATACTCGTTTGCAAGTGGACCACCATTATTACTAATATGAAAATCCGTAAGAAAAGCAAAAAAAGATAGCAAAATAGAACCTTTATAAACAAAGCACTTATGGCATGCATTACAATTATATAACTTAACTTATCTCCCACGTAATCTAAACATAATTACGGTTATAACTTTGCCCCCGGATTCTAGTGTCATTTTCGGTCACGATATTAATCTTTATCCCCCTACAAATTTCCTTTTTTACTTCACGATATTTTTGTGTCTATACATGTTTTGTTTAAAGTTTGTTTCATTCATTTACGTCCTTTAAATTTCTTCTAATTGTCGTTCCACTATTATATGTTACATCCTTGACCAACTTTACAATTTATCCTGTTATTAATTTTGCTTTATATAAATATATTCGATGTAATTCATAACATGATCGTAAAAATTGTTAACTCATCTCAAATTAATGAAAAGAAAACAAAAAAAAAACTCATTGAAATATGTTGAAAAAAATTTAGGGGCAAATTTAAATCTTTTTAAACTATACGTACTGTTTTGTCAAACTACAAAAGATGGTACTACCGTTAAAAAATAAAAAAAAGTAAAAAATAGAAATAAAAACTTGAATCTGTATAAACGGATAAGATTACGCAACGAACTGATCCAATGGTCACGATTAAAAGTCCAAGTGCCCTGCTTCAATTATATATGCATTCACTCTAAATTTGCCTGTGAATTCATATCTTTCGAGCCGATCATCAGCTCACTGGTATGTACCATCAATTCCTTATGATCTTCAGGTTGAAATAGACCAAACATGTAGTGGAATTAGTTTATTCTTTCAATTTCATCAATGCTCTGTTTTTCACACATTCAATTTTGATGGTTCTCGAGGTTGCATGCAATCGATTTGAGGTTAAATTTGATGTAGAACAAGAAATTTAACAGCAATCCTTGATTCTTTCTCGTTTTACGTTTAAATTTCAATTTGATTTAGCGGAGTTAGTTTGGTTTGTGGATCATATGAACATTCTATTTGTTGTCCATGAAAGTTCAAGGGTTGTTGAGTTTACATGCAATCAATTTGTGGTAAATTTCCTAACATACACAAAAATTAGATATTTTTAATGATTTTAAGGCGGTGGCGGGGCTTGGACAAGTTTATATGAGGGGTGGGTGAGAAATTAATTTTTTTTATGGAGGCGAACTCGTTATATATTAAAAGGTTTACACTGTCGGTCTAAAAATTTATACTATCGAACCAAATATTAACACTATTTATGAAAGTAATACTTCGCTCATGTTTTAAGGGTCATTGGAGTGTTTTAACTTATATTATATGTATTACTAATTATCAATTTCTTTTGTATTTTCATCTGAACTTTAGCTTTAATGGATTGTATTTATTTTTGGGGACTTTTCTTTTTCTTTTATTTTTTTTTACTTTTTAACCTCAATACTTTAATATTGTTGGTAATTTAAGCTCTATAATTTTTTACTTTCGACTTTGTCACATAAACTTTTCATCATTTACAAATTTTTCGTTTTACGTTTCAGCCTAATTTTTTGAGTTAACACGTCACAACGTACACGTGTGGTTTAATGTTTTTACGTCTATTTTTTCCCATTTAAAGCTCTGTCACCACTCGTTGGTCCTAGATTAACTTAGTTATGGTTTTCAATGTTTTACTGTGTGATTTAATGTTTTTACATTTACTTTTCGTTCGGTTTTATTTCTTTTGTTTTTATTACATTTTAATATGAGTTTTTCCGGTGTTGGTGATCGTTGACGGTTGTGTGATATTGGTGCTATTTAGCATGATTTTACGCCTCCCGCCGCAACGCGAAAGGCTTAATACTATTTTCTCTCTAATATTAATGAATTTTAAGGGATCATTAGTAGAAATTGTAAATTTTTTAATGATTTTGACTACTTGGACTCTGATAAGTCAAAGGTTGACTCAATGGATTTGGATTTTGGAACAGTGTAATAAGAATATGTTGGTTTATATGATTGTTTATTATGTTTTTTGAATAGAAACTTAAGGAGATCATTCAATCTCATGATTAATTACTGTGAATTCATCTAATTCAGCTAATGTTTAATGGTGGATTGACTTGTAGGTCAACATGAATGGTAAATCAGGAACCTTGGCAACTTTCCTCTTGTTATCAACCCTTTTGTGTACTCTAGCCTTTTCGACATCAAACGATGGGCTCCTTAGGGTCAGTTTAAAAAAAGTAAAACTTGGTGAAACCAATATTACTCCACACATCAATTTGGATGATGTTGATTCATTGTTGGAGACTATTAGGAAATATAAACAAAGTGCTCGCGATTTTGTTGATTCACAAGAGCCTGATGTTGTGTCACTAAAGAACTATATGGATGCTCAGTACTTCGGTGAGATTAGCATTGGCACCCCTCCACAGAAGTTTACTGTGATTTTTGATACCGGGAGTGCTAATTTGTGGGTGCCATCTTCTAAATGCATGTTTTCGGTAAGATTGCGTAAATTAGACAACTTTTTTTGCATCTAGAAGCAAAACTTTATTTTCGGGCACTTTTCGTAGAAACATTTATCCCAATCACACTGAATAAAAAAAATGTGAACCTTAAATCACCGTGCCTAAAGCTCTTACTTTTCTTTTAGAAGTATAAGCCGTTGATATATAAATGAACATATCTACGAGTATGAATCAAAGTTTAATGTGTTTGAATGACGTTTACTTTTGCAGCTACCTTGTTTTTTTCACTCAAGATATAGGTCAGGGCGGTCGCAAACCTACAAAGCCAATGGTTAGTTAATTGGTTACATATGTTCTTATTATTGTGCTTACTTATTTTTCCATGAAACTAGTTAACATTTGACACAGAGCATGCTTTTATGAAAATGATTGTTTGATTATTTTATAAAATTTCTAAAATATCAATGCTAAGGACAGGATACAGGGGATGTTTTAGACCAAATGGTCTTATGAACTTTGAAATTATATCTCATAACGTTAGAGGTAAAGGTGTCAAATAACGGGCCGGATTCTCTTGTTATACATTTATTTCTCTATTTTTTTAGTTTTATAAAATGCTGAGTTAATCTCGGTTTTGGTCCCTGTGTTTTGCAAATTGACTCCACTTGAGTACCAACGTTTATTTTGTCTCCATTTGAGTACCAAATTTTAAAAAAGTTGTCTGTTTCAGTCCTTTTGACTAACGGTGTTAACATTTTCTGTTAGATTTTTTTAAAAAGACCCAAATACCCCTAAGGGTTATAAAAATATCACCATCTCCATTACGCCCTTCATCACCGCCATTCTTGCCACCATCAGTGTCTCCTGTTGAAGCTTTCTCCCTCCTCCCAGACTGCACATTCGAATCTCCATCTCTCTCTCTCTCCTTTTTTCTGCTACAAGTTCAGAACTTGAAGGCCCAGAAGATGAAATCTCTCTTCCAAACACACACCCCATCGATCCCCAACTCCAAAAACCCTAACCCTCATTTCTCACGACATTTCGAGTGAGTTTCACTTCACACACAGACAGCCTAAAACACAAACGAATCAAATCGACAAATTCAATTCAACTGAATCCAATGATTTTTGTCACAGAACACCTGATTACTACCAACTACAGAATCGATTTCAGGGGCAATAAACGAGAGGAAATAATGGGGTTTTGATAAAGATGATGAAGAACCCTAACTTTTTTTCTCTTTTTTGCCCAAGAAAGCAGGGGCAACAATCATTCAGAGGTATAAACTATAAAGCCGTATAAACTATAAAGCCCACAACTTGTAGCGGTCAAACATGAACAAAAACAAAAGGGTGTGATTGGAATAAAACAAGAAACTTTAATTTGTGCTTTTGATTCAAGAGTGATTGGAGATTTGAAAGAGGTATTGTATTGTGACTTACTGAAGACTTGTTTTCAAGATTGTTGATCTGGTGATTTGAGCTCTTGTGTTCCCTCGCAACACTGGTGGTCAATCACTCGAATCGGTATATGCGTTTCAAGATTTGCTCTGTAAAGTGTAAAGTTTCGCAGAAGAAGTGGAATTAGGGTTCGTTGTTGCAGTGGGCTTCCATGGCGGATGCTCTGCGAGCTTATCAATGGCGGTTTTAGCTTTCTTAATCAGCCAATCGACAGCTTTTCCATGGTGGTGTGTGGTGGCGGTGGTGTGTGGTGGCGGTGGTGTGTGGTGGTGGTGGTGGTATGTGGTGTGTGGTGGGGATGGTGATATTTTTATAGCCCTTAGGGGTATTTTGGTCTTTTTTAAAAAAATTTAACAGAAAATGTTAACACCGTTAGTCAAAAGGACTGAAACAGACTACTTTTTTAAAATTTGGTACTCAAACAGACAACTTTTTTAAAATTTGGTACTCAAATGGAGACAAAATAAACGTTGGTACTCAAGTGGAGTCAATTTGCAAAACACAGGGACCAAAACCGAGATTTACTCTAAAATGCTAATGTATTAAATAGGTTTATACAAGCTATATTATTACGTCAATAATTTTTATTTTTCGTAAAAGATTTTTGACCAATTTAATTTTTAGCTAAATTTTTTTACTGTACTAATTTGGCCAGTTATTTCTTACATACAATGTAGGCGCACTTAAAACATATTACAAGTCATGTTCGTGTTACCTTGGTTTCAGATGATATTAACTTAACGTAACTTTTAAACTTCCTATTTATTTATTCTGGCCATTTTTTGTATCTTGAATTAGGGACACCCGCTGCTATTCAGTATGGTACGGGATCAATATCAGGGTATTTTAGCGAAGATAAAGTCCAAGTTGGTGATCTTGTTATCAATGATCAGGTGAATTTAGTTACACCTTTGTTCAAAGGTCACCTCTTACGAAAGGTTAATCTAGAACTGTTTGAAATGTATGATTTATAATTAGATGTTCATCGAGGCAACAAGAGAGCCCGGTGTGACATTTTTAGCAGGGAGGTTTGATGGTATCCTCGGGCTCGGATTCAAGAATATCTCCGTTGGCAAAGCCGTTCCAGTATGGTATGTTTATTTGTTTTAAAATGGACCGCTCAGACGAGTTGAGTAACATGTCAACACATTTTGTTTATATTTCCATATATCATGAATGATCATTGTATTAAATATAACAAACAAACAAACAAACAAACCCAGTATATCCCACTCAAGAGCAGGGTCTGGGAGGGGTAGGTGGTGGCAAGTCTTTCCTCTATCCAGATAGGTAGAGAGACCGCTTCCAAAGAGACCCCTGGCTCGATACAAAAGATATATCGCTCGTGATTTAACATATAATCAAATAATCAAACAATCAATCATATAATCAAACGTACGATTTATGGTACATGGTATATTGTACAGCATACAGCATAGCATACATCATACAAGAAGCATTCAAAGCATTAAGATATCACCAAAGGAAGTATACAATGAACCAGCATGCATCAGGAAAGCCGCAAGTTTCCCGTAACAGGGTCCACGCGTGCTACATACACATCAAGCCCCGTAACAAGTAAACAAAGTCTTTTTCTAGCTACAGAAACCACTAAAAGTCCTTAATTTTGATTCTACGTAACAGGGTCCACGCGTGCTAAAAGTGGCCTCTTGACGCGTATATCCGCCACCAACATATGGTGTTGCATCACAACCGTCTCTCCCGGGATTGCTTTACAATCCTTCCATGAGCTATGCTCTTCTCTCCTCGTCAATATATAATCTATCTGCGTGTGTCTCCCGCCGCTGCTAAACGTGATTAGATGCGAGTCTCTTTTCTTAAAGAACGAATTTATGATGCCTAAGTCATGGGCTACTGCAAATTCAAGAAGCTCCCTACCGCCGTCGTTCCTAAGACCATACCCGTATCCTCCATGCACCAGTTGGAAATGCTCATTATCCCTTCCGATATGTCCATTAAAATCTCCTCCTATGTATAACTTTTCTTCTCTAGGTATGTCAGCTATAACGTGGTCTAAACTCTCCCAGAATGTTTTTCTTTCCGTTTCCCCTAGTCCAACATGAGGTGCATACGTACTAACTACCGTCACTACCTCATCTCCTATTACTATTCTTAACAACATAATTCTATCATTGTATCTTTTCACCTCCACTACATTGTCTTGGAGTTCCTTAGCAACTAGAAAACCTACTCCGTTTTTAGCTCCATCAGACCCTGAATACCATAGTTTATAACTATCGCACTCTTTTGCTCTCCCACCTCGCCATCTAGTCTCCTGCAGGCATGCTATGTGTACCCTACGTTTCTTCAGCACATCAATTAACTCTAATAACTTACTGGTTAAGGTTCTACATTCCACGATGCTACTCTTAATCTACAGACCTTATTCCCTGTCTTCGCACCTCTCCTCACTGAACATGATCTCGGGGCAGCATAATGGCTCCTACTATCTGTTATACCAGACAGAGTCTACTAAAACCACCAAGGAATATAACGCACGGACAAGAAAAGCAGGATTCACACAAGTTAAATAAGCAAATCAGCAGAATTCACACAAGTTAACTAAGCAAGACTAACCCAGACTAAAATAAACAAGACTAACCCAGATTAAAATAAACAAGAAAAACAAATCAGCAGAATTCACACAAGTTAAATAAGCAGAATTCACACAGAAAAGCAGAATTCACACAGAATTCACACAGAAAAGCAGAATTCACACAAACAAGACTAAGAATAGGGGATGACTCTCCCTGTTAAATACGCAGAATTCACACAGAAAAGCAGATGCTGGTACCCCTAACCCAGCCAAGCAGTCTAAACAAGAGAGTAAAATTAAACAAGACTAAAAGCAAATATGAGAAGCCGAGATGAAAAGGTCTCACCAAAAGTACACGCAGGTTAGGGTTTTTCGATTAGGCCCCGATGGCCAACAGATCTCACCAGTTTGTGGAGGTTGCTAGATGTCACCAACAGATCTCACTGGTTTGTGAAGGCTGCTAACTTCCGGCGGTGGGTAGATGAAGCTTCCGGTGTCGGGGATGAAACTTCCAGGCGATGAAGCTTCCGGCGGTGTGTCGGGTAGGTGAAGGTCGAGCTTCCGCCGGTGGGTAGCTGAAGCTTCCGGCTTCGGAGATGGGGCTTCCGGGCGATGAAGCTTCCGGCGGTGGGTGGGTAGGTGAAGCTTCCGGCTGAGATGAAGCTTCCGGCTGTGGTAGTTACCGGCGGTGGTGAGTAGAACTTGTGGTTTGCCCTAGATGAAGCTTCCGGCGGTGAGGAGGTCGGCGGTGAGGAGGTCGGCGGTGAGGAGGTCGGCGGTGAGGGCGTTGGTGATTTGGGGTGGGTTACTTACCTGGACGAGAGAGGGGTCGGTGTGGTGGGGTTTCGTCGGCTGTGGTCGCCGGCGATGTGTGGATCGGCGGCGGAGGTGGTCGCCTGTGAGAAATTTTGAACGTTGGAAGAGAGAGAGAGAGAGAGCACAGAGAGAGAGGACTTTTAGCACGCGTGGACCCTGTTACGGGAAACTTGTATTAAATATATAACTCCAAAAGCTATTCATAAATTAAAATTTTGAACTTTTTGAATAAGATACTTTAGTTTACTTTTAAATATGTTAACGAGTCGGGGGTCTCTTCAGAAGCGGTCTCTCTATCTCTCAGGATAGTGGAAAGACTTGTCACCACATACCCCTCCCAGACCCTGCTTTTCAGCGGGATACACTGGGTATGTTTGTTTGTTTGTTAGTTTACTTTTAAATAGTTCAAACTCTTTTTTTTCATCTTTTATTTTCACTTTTACTAACCTTGACCTGCTAAATATGTATAATAACTCAACTAGACCCATTTTTACATGCATATTTGAGTCAAATTTGGTTTACAGGGAGAACATGGTGAACCAAAATCTAGTTAAGGATCAGGTGTTTTCATTTTGGTTGAACCGAAAATCCGAAGAAGGGGAAGGAGGTGAAATCGTGTTTGGCGGTATTGATCAAAAACACTTCACGGGTGAGCACACTTACGTTCCGGTCACACAAAAGGGTTATTGGCAGGTAACTAATATGTAACTATTTGTTAAACATATGCATGTATGTATATATGTAGTGTACTGATATTTTCTAATATATTGTTTTCTGTTTTCTGTTGTATCTTTCATTGCTAGTTTGATATGGGAGATGTTCTTATCGGGGGGAAACCGGCCGGTAAGAAATTTAAAACATTATAAATAACTCTATATAACATTGGATCTTGCATGACATGTTGTGTTTTCTTGTAGGATTTTGTAAGAGTGGATGTTCGGCGATTGCAGATTCAGGAACTTCACTAATAGCAGGCCCAACGGTTTGTAACATCGCTTTTCGTGATATTCTGAGCCGTTAACTTAGTATGTTACTTGGCTTTGTTTGTCTTTTAGGAGGTGATCAACCAGATAAATCGAGCCATCGGGGGAGCAGGGGTTCTTAATGAAGAATGTAAGAAAGCGGTTAAATATTTTGGAGGCCATGTGTTTGACATGCTCGCATCAACGGTAGAAAAAAAAAAAATCCCACGTTATTCTTGCTTTTAAATTTTCATTAAATGTTCTAGTTTCTTACTTTTCGTGTTACTAACTTTCCTTCAAACAGGTTGCGAATTCAAAACAGGTATGTACCGGTGTCGGAATCTGTCCTCGAGATGGTGGTACTGGAGCTAGGTAAGATTTTTAAGCATATTTTTTTTTGTATTCAAAATTATTCATGATCATTGTTTCTTAATTTCCTCTTTATTTACATATCTTTAACTTCTTATATGACTAGCTAACACGACATCACTTGATACATGTTTATATGGCTTTAGGTCACAAACTGGTCATCAGATTATTAACATGGTTAAAAATATGCCTAAATGGTTTCAAATAGCCTAACATGATTATGAAATACATAACCTGTTTAAGTCTTCAGCATGACATATTTAAGACCCATTTATTAAAATGGCAAAGTTTTATAAGTACATAAAATAAGTTTTCAGCATGACTTATTTTAGAGTGTATAACATGTTCTCTATTCACACTACATATAAATTCCGGTCAATAATCATGCAAAATGTACCGAATATTTCCTTTTATTAAGCTTTGATATTATGATCTTGTTAAATATGCCATGTCATTCATATTATGTAACCGCTTACATTTTTTTCGTGTTAAACATGTTATGTTGCATGACCCGCTTATTAAAGATGACTATGTTAGTGTTAAGTAAATGGCGTGTTTAATTACATGTGCCCTGTTCGGGTTCAATAAGTGGTTCCATGTGTCATGTCGAACACGACCCGTTTAACACAACATGAAACATTTCGCCAACTCCATCCACACATGGCCAAGTGGGTGGCAATAATTCTTTTTATAAATATTGGGGTCATATACACTAACAAAAACATATATGCAGCATTGGCATTAAGAGTGTTGCAGATAGGACCGAGGGTGTATCATCCGGATTAGAGGACAATCCAGGATGCGCTGCGTGTAAGGTGATAGTCAATTTTATGCATAAGGAGCTGACGGAGAATGAGACACGAGACAGCTTCTTAACTTTGGGAAGTGAGGTGAGTTGTTTTAATTTCTTATTTTCTTTTTTGGGCAAGTTATGTTTTTGTTGGTTCTTATATGTCGAACCAAAGTTGCAGCTATGTAACGTGATGCAAGGCCCATTTGGACAATCAGTGGTTGATTGTGCGAGACTTTCTTCTATGCCTACTATCTCGTTCACCATTGGTGGCAAAGAATTTGAACTTTCTCCTGACGAGGTATTATTCTACGATAGTTAGTTCCAAACCGTAAATCCAGTCAGCCCTTTATTCAAATTATCTTGTACAAGAAAATCCAACTTTCACGGGTTTACTGCCTATAAACCCATTGAAGGCCACCTACTTAGTGTAAGTTGTGTTTTACTTATAATTGTTTAGAGGGTATTAGTAGGCCTCGTGAGTTTAAAGTAACAGATTCTCACGGTCATAAAGTTCTTTTTTTATCTTATGTACCCTCTTAAATTTTCTTTGTTTGTTTTGCAGTACATACTTAAAGTTGGTGAGGGCACTAGTGCACGTTGTATTAGTGGTTTCATCCCATTGGATATCCCTCCTCCACGTGGCCCACTCTGGTATGTGCCCTTTTTACGTAGGGATCGGACCAGGTTTGGTCCAGTACTCAAGTAGAGTTCTACGTTTGGTTTTAGACATTTAAACTTAAATATGTTTCAAACTCAAGTTTATGATGGGTTTTGCTTGATTAATGTTACACAGGATATTGGGAGATGTTTTCATGCGTCGTTACCACACTGTATTTGATTATGGTAGTCTACGAGTTGGATTTGCACAAGCGACATAAAACAAACTATCTTAATAAAATGTGTACTTGTTTCGGTGAACATTACTTTCTTTGCTCGTGTTGTGTAAGATAAAGTGTTACATTTGAAAGTTAAAGACTAGTAATTTATTTCAAGTGATTTCAAGGGCTTTGTCCTATATATGTTGTTCTTGTTGCCAAATGGTATTTGTTACTATCTCAATCGTGTGCTACGTGCAGTTGTTGGCGAAGTAGATAACGCGTTCATTCAAACTAATATTCGGTTTTGACATACATGTCTGGTTAACGGTTGAGATCCACTGCAATGCACGGTCTAATTTAAAAAAATAAAAAAAGAAAGGTTAATTAAAATATGATTATAATTTTTATCTGCCATATAGTGAGTTTGTGTTTCATGTTTGCCAAATCCATAAGAACCTTTATAATACTTTTTTCTCAGACCATCAATGCATTCATCTCTATAAACCAATTTTATAAGCCTAAAAATGTTTATACATTTTATAAACCTAAAAATATTTATAAATGCGTCTACTTATCTAACACATCATCATAATCCACCAAAAGTTTTATAACTTTTCTCATATTAACAGTAAACTCATCCTAAAAATCCTTTTTTTCACATTCTCGTCAAATTTTAAATTATTTTTCATACACACTTTATTTATTATTTAAAACCAAAATAAAAAATAAAAAGATAAAAAGAAAAATAAAGTCTTGATCAATTGGACCCAACTCAAAATCACTATTAGGTATTAGGGTTTATTATTTGAGCGAGTAAATCTCGGTTTTGGTCCATGTGTTTTGCAAATTGACTCCACTTGAGTACCAACGTTTATTTTGTCTCCATTTGAGTACCAAATTTTAAAAAAGTTGTCTGTTTGAGTACCAAATTTTAAAAAAGTTGTCTGTTTCAGTCCTTTTGACTAACGGTGTTAACATTTTCTGTTAAATTTTTTTAAAAAAATACCAAAATACCCCTAAGGGTTATAAAAATATCACCATCTCCACCACACACCACATACCACCACCACCACCACACACCACCGCCACCACACACCACCGCCACCACACACCACCGCCACCACACACCGTCTAGTATACAGGAGGACTCGAACCCTTAACACGCACGCAGCACGCTTGTTTAATCATCCCCAATGTCAGAGCCACAATGAAGCTCCCTCACCTTCACCAACACAAACACCAAAACCCCACACACAAAGCCCAAAGCAGCACTGGAACCAGTGAGCGAAACAGCAGCACAAACCAACATGACAAACGACTCCTCCTTCGTCTTCATATCTCTCGACGCCATAGCCAGCTCTACTCCGGCGAACAACAGCAAAGCCCCCAATATTCCCACCGGAAACCGGTTCAATATCCTCACAAACGAGCTCCCAAACAACACCCCCAACACCATCTTCCCCACGCCCAACAACACCACCGACGCCCCGGTCCGACCGCCGAACCGGTACTGACCCGCTAACCCACCCGCACCGTGGCAAACCGGCATCGCACCGAACCAACACCCCACAAGATTCATCGTCCCCACGCTCACCGACACTGCGGTTACAGACGATTGATGATCGGGAAACAAGTCGTCGGATAGTTTGCATACTGCAATCACGGAGTTTAGTATTGATAAGGGGATTTGGGGGATTGATCCCCGGAGCAACCCTGTTTTGAAATCGTCCCATGTGATTTTCAGTATGTGAAACTTCGAGGGGCCGAATTGTAAGCTGGTGATAATCGAAGGGTCGGTTATGAAACTTAGTATTATTCCGATGAGGAAAACGATGAGAGCGGAGGGGATTGATGATAGGATCTGAAGTCTCCGGCCACGTTTTCCGGCGACTTGATCGTAGTTTTCATAGGTTTCGCCGGAGCCGGTGGTGACGATAAGGAAGATGATGGTGGTGTGTGGTGGCGGTGGTGTGTGGTGGCGGTGGTGTGCGGTGGCGGTGGTGGTATGTGGTGTGTGGTGGAGATGGTGATATTTTTATAGCCCTTAGGGGTATTTTGGTCTTTTTAAAAAAATTTAACAGAAAATGTTAACACCGTTAGTCAAAATGACTGAAACAGACAACTTTTTTAAAATTTGGTACTCAAATAGAGACAAAATAAACTTTGGTACTCAAGTGGAGTCAATTTGCAAAACACAGGGATCAAAACCGAGATTTACTCTATTTGAGCACACGTGTCCAGTTAAGTTTCTAGGGTTTCTTGTGATTTCTATATAAATTAAAATCTAACGATTCAATAATATGAATTTAGTTTTTTACAATTTTATATTAGAACCTCGCCACCGCTGCCCTGTCCCACCTTTGTTTTTTGTTTCGTTTTTTTTTTCTATTTTCTAATTTTTGTTGAATAATTATTTGTTATCGGTTGAAGATTCAAACCTAATATCCATTCTCATGGTGAGTGTAATTCAATTAGTGCCAAATTTGTGAAGTTCTTTATGGAATCTCAAATAATCTTATGTCTTTTATTCAACACGTTGTTGTTAGTAGGTGACCACACTCAAAGAATATATAATTGATTACTCCATAAAAGATGGAACCGAGGTATAATTGATGGATTAATTCTTCATGAAGCAAGTGATTTCTAATTAGGAATTATCACTATATCTCTACGGAATGGTGCTGATTAGGAACAAGAACCAGAGCATGTGCATGAGTATACACCCACAATAAAGGATCTAAAAACTAAGTTGAGTTTTATATCCTCTTAAAAATATCCCTCTTCTTAAACTCTATGAATGATAGTTCGAGCTATCGCTAGCCTATGTGGAATTGGTAATGTTAGTTTTTTTATGTTTACATAATTACTTCATTAACCAACCTATTTCTTATGGAGTAATTTTCAAAGTAATAGCTTCATTTTAGTCACAGCAAGGAGCATTGTATATATAAAATATAGTACGAGAAGTAAATTTTGGTTTTCCTCTATTTTAGTTTATATGTATACCACTCCCTACATTTTAAAATGAAATGCAAGCCATTCTTTGATGAAATGGTGTCATGGCACTTTATGATACATTATTTAGTCAGGTGCAACTTGTTTCTTGCATTTCCTTATGCTTTTGCCTTATTTTCGTTTAATTATCATCATCGGTTCTATAATTTTTGAATTTTATTTTGACATGAGATATCCTATTGTATGCATTTAAAAGTGACACCAGCTCAGCTTATTAGCTTGTTGTGACTGATAATGGCTTTAATAGTTACATATTTAATTAAGTAGACTAATTTGAATAGGCAAAAAGCCTAAGAAAATACTCCCAGCATCGTAACCAATTAGGTAGATTAGCACAAAACCTCGTAGGGGAACAATCTTTAAACCTCTGATGGTCATTTGTTAAACTCAATTTTTGTAGCAAATTGATTTTTCAGATTGGTTTGCAGTGTTAAAAAAGACCAAAAACTCCATCTTTTGATGCAACTCAACCGATCTCTTTTGAGGCACGACCCTTGGAATATTTACAAATTAAACTTGCAACCCCCGTGCTTGTATATCAATTTCTGATCTTTTATATCCACTATTGATCCTTCTTAGAGTTCAGGATAAACAATTAACATATAATGAGTAACAATATCCACTTCTGATCCTTCTTTGAGTTTAGGACAAACAATTAATATATGTCTAGCAGTATTAATCACACCTGAAACAGATATCGTTAGCTATGATGTCAACATTGAAAAAAAGTAAGTTAATGAAAACAGTAAAAAATAATATGCTCATATGCTACAACACTCACCAAACGTTTCTTCGTAATTTCTCTATGTGACATCCGTCACCGAAAGCTCCGTCATTTAACATGACTTCCGTTAATCTTTCTGTGATCATTCAATCCTTAACTTCATAAACTACTCGTGTGGATATTATACTTGCTTTATCATCTTTTACACTTGTGTTCTCATCGTTAGCGTTACATCCTTAAAACCTTTACGATTGTCCTTATCGTTATCATTAAATATACCATTTTTATATATTATTATTGTCATTAATAAAACCATTTTTAAGTTACAAATATCATTATTTGCACTTTTTATCGTTAGTATAACTAGTCAATTAAGGTCGTTTTCAACCGAAGCAAAATTTGAGAACTCGGGGGCTAAGTGCAGGGACCAAACATGATATTTAGCCAAACTAGGGCTGGGTATATAAACCCCATTACCAGCCCTAGCCACCACTTATCTTCATCTTCTTCTTTCTCCACTTTTCTCCTCCTCCTCGCACCGAACCGCCCCGTTTCTTCGCGTTTTCACCTGCAAAGCCTCGGCTACAGCTGAGACTACTCCTTTCTTGCAGGTAGACGACTTTGGTCGTCCCTTTTCTTGCTTGTTTACTGCTGCACTTTTAGGTTTCCGGGTGCTTGGGGCCAACCCGAGCACATGAGGTCGCGTGGGTGCGTGTGTTGCCTTTCTGCGCGTTCTTCTTGTTTGTCCATGTTTGAAATGTGTTTCTGGAAGTCCTGGAGGTGTGAATCTCGTGCACGGAGCAGCCGAAGTCTGCTCTGCACTTCTGCAGTCGTGATTCTGCTATTCGGGCGACTGGGTCTGCCGCGCGACTGAGCCGTGCGACTGAGTGTGTCGTGCGACTAAGTCGTGCGACTGTGTCTATCGTGCGACTGAGTTGTGCGACTGGGTGAGTTGTGCGACTGTGTGTATGCGTGCGATTGAGTTAATGCGACCGAATGAAAGCGTGCGATTGTGTGTGTGTCGCACGACTGAATGCCTAGTCGCACGAATGGAGGCTGATTCGTAATGAAGCTGATTTGTACGAATGAAGGTTGATTCGTACGAATGGAGAGTTGAGTCGTGCGTCTGGTCTGTCATGCGACTGAGGTTATTTGTGTGTGCATTTCCTACTTATGTGTGTGGTGTGTGTATGTCGTGTGATGTTAAGGTGACACCGACACGGTTACCGTTGCCAATGACAATACTTAAGCTAACACTAACAAACTTACTAATGTTATCACAAATCAAATCAACTTTTAACATTTTACAACTATCAATAACCGAATTGTAACCAACGATATTTACCAAGTACTTCTCTAATAACAATGACACTTTCGCACTAATATCATCGACAATAGGCGACGATTCCAAGTACTTGGATCTATATAAGATCTAATACTTATGTCTGCTTGTGTGTGTTCCACGTGACCGAACCAATGCAACCCGAACCAACCGAACGTTATCATTTACTTTATACATATCATTAATGCTTAACAATAACTGTCAATAGGTGTTTGACCGTTTACTACATACAACATTTGGAAACTTGATCATTCATACTTACCACTTAACAAGTGAGTTTCGTGGCTCCTTTTTATACTTATTCAATCTTCAATCATTTACAAACATGAGGGAAAAGTATGCTCACCTATTTTTATGTTGTACAACTTACATTCTTGGAATCAACGTGTTACTGTTTTGTGAGTACTTATCTGATACATACATGAGTCACTGTGTGGTACTTTCTTTACAACCATTTAATTCCGGTGTTGGAACTGACGGATAGGTATTGGTAGTACTACTGGGTTGACACCCCCACCCTTGTTTGTTGGTATACTAGTTGGTACCAACGGTGGCCAGGAACGGGCCCTTGGGTGAATATATTCTGACAAGATTCTGTGTGTGTGTCGTTAGGTTTGGTTGTAAAGCTCATGATTATGTGATTTTGCTTACTTATAACTGTATACACGGTATTCCGCAAAACTATTATGCAGCATCAATTTATTTACTTTTTAAACCTGCGAGCTCACCAACAATTTTTGTTGACCATTTTGAGCATATCTTTTCAGGTGACAATGCTAATTGAAGATCTAGGTGTGCTGCCTTGGTGGAGACCCTAGGATGCATTTTGAGACTATGTAGAATGCATGCTAGGATTGGCTTGCATCTGATTTTACATGTATGTTCCTCTATACTTGTTCTTTATCTCTATACTTGCTTTTTAGCTCTATGCCTTGTTACCTGACCATCCTGAGGAAGGCACTATTACTCTTACTCTTTCCTCACGGGATGCCTTCTACTGGAACCTTCCATTCCTATGCGTGCCGCGTTGATCCCGGATATTGAGTCCGACCCTGAAGGGATCTTCACATATCACGCGAAGCGTTGATCCCGAATATTGAGTCCGACCCTGAGATAGTTATGCCCGAGGTCCCGAAAGAAGAAAGGATAGACAACTTTTATTAGACTAATTGAGTTTATGTGCTTGGATTCTATTTGTTATGACGGATTACTATTGGGATACTACTGATCATGGACATGAGAACTTACACGATCTGTGCACGATGAATGGTGTCAATATTGTGATGTTAGCTTGGGTAGGTGAAGCTAAGGGTGACCATGCAAGGCAAATTACCATTACGGGTGAGCACGTAATTGCAATTTGCAGTGCATGTGAATCCCGGCGAATCTTACCGTAAGGTAACGATCATAGTTAGTACAAGTCTTCCATTCTATACCTTAGGACACTAGAATCATAATTCTAGTAAGACCTTGTTAATGATGATAAAACATTCATGACCTCTACTATTACTTAAGTCTTGTTCTACTTGGAGCCTTCATGAGATTTCAATAATGATATTAGTCATATTCCCTATGAAACATTACTATGACTAGTATTTCAGTAACTATAGAACCGACTAAATGCTTAGAATGAATGTGGACTTCAAAGAGTTGTAGAAGAGTGATAATACTCTCTACACATACATTACGTTGTTCA
This sequence comes from Flaveria linearis, assembly GCA_024085815.1. NCBI lineage: Eukaryota > Viridiplantae > Streptophyta > Magnoliopsida > Asterales > Asteraceae > Flaveria > Flaveria linearis. The sequence continues at coordinate 30,425,223 of CM044008.1, forward strand.
TTGGGATGATGCTAAGGAAAATTGGATGTCATGTAATCAGTTTAAGCGTCGTTCTCGGTATATCGTGGATGTGGTGGGAACGCTGCGGGGAACCCTATATATAAGCATCAACAATATACCAAGAATGTGCTTGAACTGGGCTACGTGATGATCCTGATTGACTGGAGCATGAAATGTTGGAACTTGATGAGTGGAATTAAATGTGTTTCTTAAAGTGACTAAAGTTTACATGTTTACTCCTTTTATGATTAGAAGATGCCGCCTCGAAGAGTCACCCGTACAAATAGCAAAGGTGAGACCCCACGAGGCAGAGGTAGAGGTAGGCCACCAAGAACAGGTGGCGGTCCCGCCAGCAACAATCAGGGGACTGAAGACCCCGATATAGCTACCATGATTGCTCAGCAGATAGCCGCACTGATTCCTACGATAGTGACCCAAGTGAGCGACATTCTTCTGAATCATAATCTCCACGGGGATAATGATACTAACAATGAGCATAACCAAGGAAAAGGGGAAGATACTGCGAATGGTGGAACAGCTGGTAATGAAACTGGGATGGTTAATAATAGGCGGGGATGTTCTTACAAGGAATTTGTGGCCTGCAAACCGAAAGAATTTGATGGGAAAGGTGGAGCGATAGCCCTAACAAGGTGGCTTGAGAAGATGGAGGCAGTGATCAATATCAGCGAGTGCCTAGACAGTTAGAAAATTAAGTATGTCACATGTTCACTGCAGGGCAATGCACTAACTTGGTGGAACACACAGATTCAAGCAAGGGGAAGAGAATGAGCAATGCAGATGACTTGGGATGAGTTTAAAGCATTGATCACTGAAGATTACTGTCCCCTCAATGAGATGCAGAAGTTCGAGCAAGAGTTCTGGAATCATGCTATGGTAGGAGCTGGGCACGCAACATACACTGATCGTTTTTATGAGTTGGCAAGACTGGTTCCACACCTGGTAACCCCGGAATCCAAGAGGATTGAAAGGTACATCTGGGGACTTGTGTCTCAAATCCGAGCAATGGTAACAGAAGCAGCCCCTCCTACTATTCAGAGTGCAATTCTGAAGGCTGGTACTTTAACAGGTGAGATGGTGAGAACTGGGGTTCTGGGGAAAGGAGCTGAGAAGAGGAAGGATGTTGGAGAAGCGAGTAGGTCGAATATCGGGAAGTTTGACAAACGGGCCAAGACAACCAGAAATTTCGTGGCCGTGACGCAAGGCAAGAGGGAATACGTCGGGCCGCACCCCAAATGCGATAGGTGTAACTTCCATCATCCCCCAGCGATGCAGTGCCGGTGTGCGTAAACTGTAGACGTCCGGGGCACCTAGCGAAAGATTGTAGAGTAGCACCGAACCTGGTTGCGCCTGTTAATGCGATTAACCCCGCAGGGAATGCTAGGGTTTGCTATGAGTGTGGAAACCCGGGTCACTACCAGAATATGTGCCCTAGACTGAATCGGGCGTCGGGTCAGCAAGGAAACAACCAACCATAAGTGATGGCCATAGCTGGTAATCAAGGCCAAGGAAATCAAGGAAATACTACCAGAGGACATGCGTTCGTCATCGGAGAAAATGATGCCCGTCAAGACCCAAATGTCGTTACGGGTACGTACTTGCTCAATCACCACTTCACATCTATATTGTTCGATACTGGAGCAGACAATTTTTATATCCTCTGAATTTGCCCACATGCTTGACTTGAACCCTAGTAGGATAGAAACTAGCTACTCCGTAGAAATGGCCAACGGTAGAATTGTACAGGCTGACGAGATTATTAGAAAGTGCTCGATGATATTAGAAAACCATGCCTTTGATATAGACTTAATACCTTTTGAGCTGGGAAGTTTCGATGTGATTGTGGGAATAGATTGGTTGTCAACGCACGGAGCTGAGATTGTTTGTCGGGAAAAAGTAGTATGAATCCCCATGCCAGACGGGGAGGTACTCAGGATTCAAGGAGAACGATCGGGAAGAACCCTAAAGCTTATCTCTTGCATGAAGACACGTCGATGTTTACTAAAAGCAGTGTTACGCGTTTCTGGCCCATGTAGTGGAAAAGAAAGAAGAGGACAACAAGTTGGTAGATATTCCTGTAGTACGAGACTATCCGGATGTATTCCCTAACGACTTGTCCGGTTTGCCTCCTTCACGCCAAGTGGAATTTCGTATAGAGTTGGCTCCTGGAGCTACGCCGATAGCAAAAGCACCGTATCGGTTGGCACCATCAGAAATGCAAGAGTTATCTAATCCATTACAGGAACTACTAGAGAAGGGTTTCATTCGGCCGAGTCACTCACCATGGGGAGCACCGGTATTATTTGTCAAAAAGAAAGATGGGTCGTTCCGTATGTGCATCGATTATCGCGAGCTGAACAAATTCACCGTGAAGAATCGATATCCTCTTCCTAGAATCGATGATTTGTTCAATCAGTTACAAGGAGCCTCGTATTTCTCCAAGATCGACCTTCGTTCGGGATACCTTCAACTAAGGGTTTTCGAGGATGACATACCGAAAACAGCGTTTAGGACTCGTTATGGGCACTATGAGTTCTTAGTCATGCCGTTCGGACTGACTAATGCACCAGCTGTGTTCATGGATCTGCGGAATCGAGTGTGCAAACCTTACTTGGATAAGTTCATGATCGTATTCATAGACGATATACTTATCTACTCCCGATCGAAAGAGGACCATGAGGAACACCTTCGGGCGATACTGAGTCTATTACAAGAAGAGAAACTTTTCGCTAAGCTCTCGAAGTGCGAGTTTTGGCTTCGAGAAGTGAAATTTTTGGGACACGTGGTGAATGAAAATGGGATTCACGTAGATCCCGGTAAGATTGAAGCAGTGAAGAAATGGGATGCACCCCAGCACCTTCAGAGATACGACAATTCTTAGGATTGGCCGGATACTATCGTCGCTTCATCGTGAATTTTTCAAAGATCACTCAACCATTAACACTGCTGACTCAGAAAGACAAGAAGTTTGATTGGGGACATGCAAAAGAACATGCATTCCAGACACTGAAGGAAAAGTTGTGCAATGCACCGATATTGTCCCTCCCAGACGGAACTGATGATTTTGTAGTGTACTGTGATGCTTCACATCAAGGATTGGGTTGTGTGCTAATGCAGAAGGATAAGGTAATTGCCTACGCCTCATGACAACTTAAGGTGCATGAAAAGAACTATACGACTCATGACCTGGAGTTGGGCGCTGTGGTATTTGCACTCAAGATACGGAGGCGCTACTTGTATGGAACCAAATGCATCATCTACACAGATCATAAGAGCCTCCAACATATTCTGGATCAGAAGGAACTTAATATGCGTTAGCGACGTTGGGTAGAGTTACTTAGCGACTACGATTGTGAGATCCGGTATCACCCAGGGAAGGAGAACGTGGTGGCTGATGCTTTAAGCCGCAAGGAATGCATAAAACCACTACGTGCTCGAGCAATAGGATTGACTATTCAAACAAATTTGAAAGCCCAGATCCTAATTGCACAAAGTAAGGCGTTGAAAGAAGAAAACATTACGGGAGAAGAATTTCGAGGGTTGGATAAACAGATGATTGGCAAGGAAGATGGCTTACAGTATTTCATGGATCGTATATGGGTGCCCAAATGGGGAGATGTTCGTACCCTACTCATGGATGAAGCACACAAGACGCGATATTCTATTCATCCTAGTGCAGACAAGATGTATCACAACATTAAAGATCTATACTAGTGGCCAGGCATGAAGAAAGACATTGCTATGTATGTAAGCCGATGCTTGACGTGCTCGAAAGTTAAAGCTGAACATCAAAGGCCATAAGGATTATTGCAGCAACCGGAAATTCCTGAGTGGAAGTGGGAAAACATAGCTATGGATTTTATTACCAAACTTCCTAGAACGAGTAGTGGGCACGACTCGATATGGGTCGTAGAGATCGGATGACAAAGTCAGCGTATTTCTTGCCAATCCGAAAAGACTACAAAATGGATAAGTTGGCGAGATTGTACATAAAAGAGGTCGTGACAAGGCACGGAGTGCCGGTGTCAATCATATCTGACCGTGACAGCCGATTTACTTCGTGATTTTGGCAGACACTAGAGAAAGCAATGGGCATACGATTAGATATGAGTACCGCCTATCACCCATAGACAGATGGCCAAAGTGAACGAACCATACAAACATTAGAAGACATGCTGAGGGCATGTGTTATCGACTTTGGTGGTAGTTGGGATACTCATCTACCGCTGATTGAGTTTTCTTACAACAACAGCTACCATACAAGTATTGGATGTGCTCCATTCGAAGCGTTGTACGGAAGGAAATGCCGATCACCCGTTTGTTGGGCCGAGATTGGTGAAAGCCAGTTGACAGGCCCAGAGATCATTCAAGAAACAACCGACAAGATTTTCCAAATCAAAGACAGACTAAAAGCTGCTAGACATCGCCAAAAGAGCTATGCCGACAACCGTCGAAAGCCTCTAGAATTTAACATTGGGGATCGAGTTTTACTCAAAGGGATTGTACGATTTGGAAAGAAAGGGAAGTTAGCCCCGAGATACGTAGGACCATTCGAAATCACGGAAAGAATCGGTCCAGTGACATATCGACTAAGGTTACCACCAGAACTCAGTGGTGTACATGATATGTTTCACATATCAAACCTCAAGAAGTGCTTGGTGGATGAAACTCTTGTAAGGATTCCTATAAGTCTGATGCAGCTAAAAACACTCTAAGTCTTCCTGCATGCTGCACAGAAGAACATGAAGTAGAAATGCTTCGGAAGTTTTACACTTCACTTCAGAAATATTCTAAGTGTAAAATCTTTCGAAGCCAAGACCAATATCTTTCGAAGCCAGAAATGAAGTCTTTCGAAGCTTCAAAGACAAAGTCTTCCAAAGCCAAAGAACCAAGACAGATTCTTCCGAAGACTTTTAACAGACATGCTTTTATCTGATGTACTTTTTCCATAAAGCTGAACCACTTTCTGCTGCCACTCTGGTTGGTCACCAACTTGCATGAGTTGGTGAAAAGGTCCATGCTTTAGGAAAACTATACATTGAGGTCTCGAGTCTGTGCTTTCCACTTTACGTACCTTTATCATTTTTGTAATATATTAGGATGTGAGTGATGTACGGGGTTTGGAATGAGGTTTATCATGGTTAGTTGGTTAACTTTAATGCATTTAATATGGTTAAGTGTAAGAAATTGTGTTGGACAAGTTAACTACGATGATTTGATGTTTTGTAGGTTAAACGCATTCATTTGAGGGGTTTTAAAGAATGCATATGGATGATAAGTGAAGACCATGATAGATGAGATGAAAGGGGATTTAATTACGAGAACGTGGCTGCAAGCGGGGAGGAAAACAGAGTTCGAACGAAGAAGTTATGAAGAAAACAAGAATCGGACAAAGCTGATTGGCCATGACCTACGGCGGAAACATGACCTACGGTGCAACAGTTCAAAACAAAACAGAATGGCCCTGACGTGACTTACGGCAGAAAGCTGACCTACAGTACAGGACGCTCTGAAATCACTTATAAGTCACGAAAATTAGGGTTTTGATCATATCTTTCATTCTAAGTCGTCCCCAAAGGTTAGATTCGTCCCCAAGGCTTCCCAAAGGCTCCCGGAGGCGATTTTAAGGCTTTCCAAGTGTTTCTAATCATTCGGTTTGATTCTTTAACGTTAGATACGATGTTTACTTTTGATTTTTGAGTTGTTTTTCATTGTCATGTCCGGCTAATCCACCTGTGATCTTCTCCGGGTGATTAGGGTTTATACTATGACTTGTTCTTGGTTGTTTCTTGTTAATTTTAATGTTTGAACACGGTGAATTAAACCGAGTAACATTATTAATCGCTTTGAGATTCTAAAATACGTGTTTTATCTTCAATTCAATTGTTCTGTTCTTGATTGTTTTAGATTTCTTTTCATCTGTAAACGTCAATTGTGGATGGGATTAGGTAAAACAAACGTAGGGTATGATTTGGATAAGTGCGTAGACACAGTTTCATTCAATTCATTATCTTAAAACAAGTTAATTTGGTTATGTCTATGTGACCCGTTAAACTAAAAGAGCAAGCCTGAGTCATAAACCTTAACCCCGGAGAGGATTACTTCTCTCACCATTGTTTGCAATCAAAATCTTACATTTTAATTTCAGCACTTTTGCAATTTAGTTAATTTACAAGTATTTTCTATAAAGCTTTAAACTTTACGAATTAAACCACACTTTCCACATATTCCCTGTGGATCGACCCGACTTACCCTAGCTATCTTAGGTGAGTTTGGAACTTTATAAATTGTTTTTGATTATGCCTGACAAACCGATATCAAAATGGCGCCGCTGCCGGGGAATTAGTGCACAAAGTGTCACGTTTAAATTTTTATTTGTTTTGCTTATTTTATTTTCTTTCTGAATCGAGACCCGGCCCGACTCGCGTTTTTCTCTTTGTTACGCTAGGTTTGCTTGTGTGTGCAGGTGACAGCTCCGTGCATGCATACCCGGTACGCAAGGAACAAATCTCCGTTAATTTTTGATCCAGAAGTTGAAAAAACCGCTCGAAGAAATCGAGCACAATCCCGTGCAAAAACCCAATCATCTAGTGTAGTCAAAGAGTGCAAGATGGAAAACCAAAACCCACCCGATAACCAACCGCCAAATCCACCACAAAACCAACCTTTACCAAACCAACCCAATGACCCACAAAGACAACCTCCAGTCGCTCCAAACCAACCACCTCAGAGACAAAATCTCTACCCTTAACCAAGACAGAAACCTTACCAACATGGACCTGCAAGACAGAATCCGAGACAACCAAGAGGGGTTAACAGGTTCGAAGATGAAAAGGATATGTTTGACAGGCTAAGTATCCATACTTGGGATGAGGAGATAGATGGACAGAGTGATGGGAATGAGGATGAGTATGTTAAGGAGGATGTGCAATACAATGAACCTAATAACAACCAAGGCCGATACAAACAGAATGAACAACCAAGGCAATATAGGCAGAATCAGGGCCAAGGTCAATGTAGAAGGCAAAGACTTCCTCGAGCAAATCGGAACCCTGGGCTTCAACCCTACCAAGCCATTGTTCAAGGGGTTGATAGCCATTTTCGCCCTACCATAGCTAGAGCTTCATCACCCATAGTCAGGCCACAAGTTGGAGGGAAGTCATTTGAGATTAGGTCCAACAGTCTGGCCATTCTTCTTGAGTTTCATGGACTGTCTAAGGAAGAACCCTATTTGTATCTGAATGAGTTTAGTGCCATTTGTGAAACTATTAGGGCACAAGGTTTTACACCCGAAGAAGTGATGTTAGTGCTATTCCAGTTCACATTGAAAGGAAATACGAAGAAGTGGTTCCATTCCTTACCTGCTGCTAGCATTTAAACTTGGGAGCAAATGCAGCAAGCGTTCCTAAAGTAATACTATACACCATAGAAGACAAGTGAAGCCAGAATTGCCATTCGTACATTCAGTCAGCAACACGATGAGCCATTTCATAAGGCTTGGACAAGATTCAAGGAGTTATTGAGAACCTGTCCACATCACGACATTCCTCAATGGGAATTGATTTCTTCATTTTATGATGGATTATCTGCTGAAGATGTGAGAGATGTGAATTCAACAAGTGCAGGAACCTTTATGACTAATACTGAGGATGATGATTGGGAATTACTGGAACGGATGAGTATACATTCAAAAAGACAAGCCCAGTCTCGGAGGAAATCACGGAATGTGGTTGATGATTCGGATAGAAGGACTTCCAGGTTAGGTCAGTCAGCAAGTAAGGCTACAGTAAAGGCTACAGTAAAGGCTACAAGCTCTTTCACTATATGTCAGGGATGTGGTGAAGCTGGACACACTGCCAGAGATTGTCCAGAGTTTGATGAGAGGTTTGAAAAGGTGAATTATGTACAGGGTGATAGGAGACCATACAACAACACCAATAATAACACCTATCACCCCGGTTTGAAGAATCACCCAAACCTCAGATATGGTAACCTAGACAACTAATTGAACCCAAACATCCAAGTTAATTCACATCAGCATTATCAAAACAGGTCTATGGGTCAAAGTGGTCAATACAATCAGGGGAACTACCAGAATAACCAGGAACAGGGTGGATCGGGAGGAAACGCAGAGCCATCAAACAAGGAGCTTCTGGAATTTATAAAGGAGATGAAGAAATCAAATGAGGTGAGAGACAAGAGCTATGAGGCTTTGAGCAAGCAAGTTGGTCAACTAGCAGAAGAAGTGATAGCTCTTAGGAAAGATCCGGGGAAGCTACCAAGTGATACAATCATGAATCCACAACATCAAGGGACAAACATAAAGAACATGAAAAATGTCCACATTAATTCGGTTAGTATCCTTCCCAATTCTGAAATTTTCACTGACAACTTTACTTATTTTTCAACACAAGTTGCAAGTAAGGAAAATGAAGTCGATGCAGTAGAAGAGAGTGACCCGGGAGCACCCGTTGTTCCAATCAAAGTGGGGAAGTTCAAGATAAAAAGGTCCCTCCTGGATTATGGAGCAAGTGTTAGTATCATGCCTGGTGTGTTATACGACCAATATGAGTTCGGCCCTTTACAGGAGGTTGACACCACCGTGGTGTTAGCTGACTTGACTTGCAAACATCCTCGGGGGATGGTAAAAGATGTGATCATCAAGTTAGGAGATTTCTACTACCCGATGGACTTTATGGTGCTTGACTATGCACCAGTGAGAATAAACGAGCAACAAAAGGTTATTTTAGGGCGACCATTTTTGGCAACTGCCAATGCTCAAATCAACTGTCGGGATGGAACAATTGATATGACATGTGAAACCCGTAAGTTACGTTTTAATGTGTTTTCCAAGGCGATCACTTATCTTGTTAATGATAAACTTTTTGATACAAATATGACTAACGTGTGTGTTCCTCCCTACATCTCACATGTAAGCGAGCACATAACTTTTGATAATGGTTACAAGTATGATAGGGATAAACAGGTGGACTTGAAACAGTTTGTAGATTCAAAAGAAAATAAAGAGCCAGTGATGGAGATGGAAATAAAACATGAGAAGCCAAAATGGAAGAAAAAAGTTGGTGATCCACCTGATCCTAAAAATGCTCAAGTTAAGACAACGATGTTCGTTTCATGTTTGGATGAAGTTGGGAACCCACTAGATCAACAAAAGCAAACAGTTATAGAACTCTCAGAAGGCCAGCACCACTTTCGACCACCATGAGTAGTGACAGGTATGGTCTGGCTGAAGACCTAAAACTTAGCGCTACTTGGGAGGCAACCTGAGATGTTTGTAATTTTTAGTTATTTTTATGATATTTTTTGTTTGGAACTTTGTGGGTGTGTTTGCTAGAAACCCTCACGAGACTTCACTCGTCCACTCGGGCCTATCGAGAGGTTTAAAAGGCTTGTTGCATATGCTAAATGCAACCGTGATTCCTACGAAAGTGAGTGTTATTAATTTTTTTTTAATTTTTGTATTGTCTTTTTAGTTTCACGCCGATACAAACATGTAAGTGTGGGGAAGCATATGGAATTTAAGAAGCATATTTGATAAGGTGCTTAGCAGGTTTACCTATAGTGTTCATATAATAATATGGAAGCACTATCAGATCATCTACCATCAGGTCCATGTGAATTTTCTTTGAGTTTATTTGCTATTTTTGTTTTGCACTTGGGGAGTGTTTGGGGTTGGTAAAGATCACAAGAAATCATGTTGAATTTGAAACAATCATAAATTGGAGACAATGTATCCCAAGTGTGGGGATTGGAGACTCATTGATAGACACATTTTGGAGAAATGGAAATTTGGATAAAATTTGAAAATTTTTAACATTTTTCTCTAAAATACCAACCAGTGGTTAAGGTTCTTGGTCATGGTTAATTCCTTAAATGATAAAACCCGGTTGGTTTGTGAAAGTTGGAAAGGGAATGCCTAACTAGGGGTGGCAAACTTTGGGTGTAGTAAACTTGCACGTGTCATATCGGTAACCCAATTCCACCGTTTCCATATGTGAGAAGCCTATTATTTGATATTATTATATCTATTTGCTTGTTTGAGTGTGTAATGATGCTTACTAAGTGGTAGAACTTGAGGAGCGCGTGCATCTTGAAACTCAAGACCGGGATTCACATTAAAATGATTAAGGTATTAGGATCAACCATAGAACAACCCCATAGGACCCACTTACCTAACATTTATCTGTAGTAGCCAATTTTGAACCTTTACTCATTCGTTTGTCTCAATAAACCCCTTGAACCATTAGCCTTTTGCTTAGCCTTTTTGTTTGTTCACCTGTGTGATGAAACCTGAGTTACTTGATGATAGTTGTAGTACTAAGTTTGATCTGACTTCATGATTGAAAGTTGTGAAAAAAGCAAGAATAAAATATTAAAAAATAAAAAAAATAGTAAAGAAAAAGAAAAAAAATGGAAAGAAAAGAAAATTATGTCAAAATAGTGAAGTTGAGACGGAAGTATTAGACAGGAAAAATAATTGTGCTTTGAAGTAAATTGTAGTTAAAGTGTTTGAAGTAGTTGAATAAAGTAGTTAACTCAAATTTTTCATCACTTTAGCCACTTAATTCCCAAGTACTCCCTACCCGAACCTAAGCCTAACATTACAACCTGGTAAAGTCCTCATGATTGGTGTGCAATTTTGTGTTAGTGAGTGGAGATTTGATTGTTTTACAAGCCTATGCTCACTAGTTTTCATCATTGCTTGAGTGCTTCATAAATACCGGCACATCTTTGGCCAAGCCAAAAATTACACCGAGTGGAGAGCTTTATTATGAGGGGTATGATATGTGCAAGGGAGCCGCCTAGAGTTGAGAATCTTAGTTAGGCAGTCCAGCGGGTTAGAGGTTTATGGTTGTTAACGGGTCATAATTGCTAACTTGGGAATTAGGTATGCCCTTGAACCTTAATCAAGTTCTGTATGTGTGCTTCTATGTGCTCACCCATTTTTGACTTGAATTCTTGATTCATAAAAGCAACCTCGCTTGAGGGCAAGCGAGAAACAAGTGTGGGGATGTGATGTACGGGGTTTGGAATAAGGTTTATCATGGTAAATTGATTAACTTTAATGCATTTAATATGGTTAAGTGTAAGAAATTGTGTTGGACAAGTTAACTATGATGATTTGATGTTTTGTAGGTCAAACGCAATCATTTGAGGGGTTTTAAAGAATGCATATGGATGATAAGTGAAGACCATGATAGATGAGATGAAAGGGGATTTAATTACGAGAACATGGCCGCAAACGGGGAGGAAAACGGAGTTCGAACGAAGAAGTTATGAAGAAAACAAGAATCGGACAAAGCTGATTGGCCATGACCTACGGCGGAAACATGACCTACGGTGCAACAGTTCAAAACAAAACAGAATGGCCCTGACGTGACTTACGGCAGAAAGCTGACCTACGGTACAGGACGCGCTGAAATCACTTATAAGTCGCGAAAATTAGGGTTTTGATCATATCTTTCATTCTAAGTCGTCCCCAAAGGTTAGATTCGTCCCCAAGGCTTCCCAAAGGCTCCCGGAGGCGATTTTAAGGCTTTCCAAGTGTTTCTAATCATTCAGTTTGATTCTTTAACGTTAGATACGATGTTTACTTTTGATTTTGAGTTGTTTTTAATTGTCATGTCCGGCTAATCCACCTGTGATCTTCTCCGGGTGATTAAGGTTTATACTATGACTTGTTCTTGGTTGTTTCTTGTTAATTTTAACACGGTGAATTAAACCTAGTAACATTATTAATCGCTTTGAGATTCTAAAATACGTGTTTTATCTTCAATTCAATTGTTCTGTTCTTGATTGTTTTAGATTTCTTTTCATCTGTAAATATCAATTGTGGATGGGATTAGGTAAACAAACGTAGGGTATGATTCGGATAAGTGCGTAGACACAGTTTCATTCAATTCATTATCTTAAAACGAGTTAATTTGGTTATGCTATGTGACCCGTTAAACTAAAAGAGCAAGCCTGAGTCATAAACCTTAACCCCGGAGAGGATTACTTCTCTCACCATTGTTTGCAATCAAAATTTTACATTTTAATTACAGCACTTTTGCAATTTAGTTAATTTACAAGTATTTTCTATAAAGCTTTAAACTTTACGAATTAAACCACACTTTCCAAATATTCCCTGTGGATCGACCCGACTTACCCTAGCTATCTTAGGTGAGTTTGGAACTTTATAAATTGTTTTTGATTAGGCCTGACAAACCGATATCAGTGAGCTATGGCATGTCATAGTCACCTGTCAAAAGGCAATCTACCTTTTGACTCTACATTTGGTTTTGTAGTTGTCTAATCTTATGTATCCAGCTGGCACTACTAGAAAACTGTTAATAGATGACGCGCAAAAGATGACGCTTGAAAAAAGATGACGCGCATTTACGCGTTTCATAAATTATTTGTCATTTTTTAAAATTTTCTTAGAAAGGATGACACGCATTTTTGCGTGTCATCTTAATGTGTCATTTTTAAAAATTTTTATAAGAATATACTATGCGCGCGACCTGCGTAGCTTCATTCCAAACCACTTCGATCTCCCGCTTCATTCCAAAACACTTCCCCCAATCGACCTTCCACCGCCGACCTGCCCCTTCCACCGCCGGTCGCGACCACCACATTGCCACCGCCGGTCGCGACCACCACATTGCCACCGCCGACCTTCCACCGTCGGCCGCAACCCCCCACCACCACCATCGACCCTTCGACCCGCAGCCCCAATCGACCCGCAACCTTAAATCGACTTCACCCCAGCCCCAATCGACCCGCAGCCAGCTGCCGACCTTCCACCGCCGGTCGCGACCACCACACTGCCACCGCCGCTGCAACCCCCCACCACCACCATCGACCCTTTGACCCCGCAGCCCCAATCGACCCGCAGCCCTAATTTGACTTCACCCCAGCCCCAATCGACCTCATCCAGCCTCAATCAACCTCACCCACCCTCACCGCCGCTCGGCCAGCCCCAATCGATGCATATTTTGATACCTAACTCTCAGGTATCGCAGGTTCTTGTGTAGCTGTGACACAGGCTTTGTGCTTCATTTCAGGTTTGTTAGACTGTTTCTTTTTTTTTCTTTTATGTAGGTTGTAGCTTTTGTGTTGTCATGTGCATATCTTAGATATTAACATTGGATGGTCCACTAGTTACATGTGTTCAGTACTTCAGTTACTGGCTAAATTGTTAGGCAATGTAGTTGGGCTCATACATTAGAATACATCAGCAATTAAATTGTATTAGCTTTAGGATTTTAAGTTATTTGCCTTATTTATTAATTATTTTTGTTAGAATTTAAATTTATGCTTAGATCAGTATTCACTGACCTGCTAAACCAATAGGAAAACGAGAAAGTATATTACATTTGGTCTCAATTCATGTGAACTTACGAGTTCGACTCGCAGAGTTAGGATTTTAAGGCTAAAACTATTTGTCTATTCAACATGCACAACTTTGATAACATAAACACTCACTTTTGGTTGAAGCAACAATGTTAACAATCCATGTTTGAGTGTCAAGTTATACTTAGGTCTTAACTAAAAAGTAAAAAGAAGGCAAACCATCATAACTTTCTTTGAATATAACTAATACATTAATTGGTAGCATATATGGCATCAAAAACATTTGGGAGTAAAAAGCTAGAAACATCAATGTCAAACTTACACTTAGAAATAATAATATGTATACCACAACCAAAAACTGAACTCTCTGTTTGGACTAATGTTAATTTATGATCCATCTTGTCATTCTAAAAGGAGTGATTGACAGTAGAGTTGTGATGGTTTCAACTAACAGGAGTTTGGTGAATTTCAGTTTATAGTAGTCATATTTGTGACGAGAGTCAAGTGTCAATAATAATTACATCTTCCTGCATGTCGGATTTTTGTTTTTATTGGCTCCTTGCTTAACTATTGCAACCTGTTCTTACGTGGATTATAGGCATTTGGGAAGGGTATTACATATGTATAAGATTTTAACATATTTCATAAGATTGCAACATGTTATTGGTTTTCGTTACCGAGTCGGGGGTCTCTTCGGAAGCAGTCTCTCTATCTCCCAAGATAGAGGAAAGACTCGCCGCCACCTACCCCTCCCAGACCCTGCTCTTGAGTGGGACTTACTGGGTATGTTTGTTTGTTTGTTTGTTTATTTTGATACCTAACTCTCGTCATTAAACTTGATTCTAGTTTCTATGATGGTAACAAACTAGAAACAAAGGTCATGGATAAATCATGGATTTCGACTGATAGATTATCAAATGCATATGACAAAGGTGTGGAGGACTTTTTAGAGTTTGCGCAAAGTAATAATCCAATTACAGATGTTATTCCATGTCCTTGTGTTAATTGTATCAATTTGTGTCACCACTCGATTGCCAATGTGCGTTATCATCTGTTTGCCTACGGTTTCAACGAAAATTATAAGGTTTGGTCTTTTCATGGAGAGAAACTTCCGAAGGTTGATTCTAGATGCCCTGATACATCTAGACCTTTTGAATTTGATTATACAAAGGAAATGCTACATGATGCTTTCACACATGTAGATAAAGATCCTGATTCATTGAAATCTCTTCTTGAAGAATGTGATAAACCACTTTATGTAGGGTCAAAGTATAACGCACTTAGTGGATTGTTAAAATTCCAACGTTTGAAGAGTCAATTTGGTTGGTCTGATTCAAGTTTTGATGCTTTGTTGGGCGTCTTAAAAGACATCTTACCATCAAACAATACAATCCCAAGCTCGATATACGAAGCCAAGAAGTTGTTAAAAGGAGTTGGTCTAGAATATAAAAGATTCATGCATGTGAAATGATTGTGTTTTATTTTGGAAAGAATATAAGGATGCTTCTGAGTGTCCAACTTATGGCACATCTCGTTGGAAGAAGAATACCAAGAACGTGCCTTCAAAAGTTTTGTGGTACTTTCCTCCTGTTTCTAGATTTAGAAGAATGTTTTCCTCTCCAGAAATTGCACGTGACTTAACTTGGCATGCGCAAGGTCGGGTCAATAATGGTAAGCTTACTCATCCTCGTGATTCACCCTCCTGGAAGCTTGTTGACAACACATGGAAAGATTTTGGAAATGAAATCAGAATCTTAGATTAGCTTTGTCCGCTGATGGTATCAATCCTCACAAGTCATTAAGTTCAAAGTATAGTTGTTGGCCCGTTATCCTTATAACATATAATCTACCATCTTATTTATGCATGTCAAGAAAATTTATGAAGTTGACACTATTGATATCAGGCCCAAACAACCTGGTAACAATATTGATGTCTACTTGGCACCATTGATTGATGATCTAAAAGTTTTATGGAAACCTGGCATTAGAACATTTGATGCTTATAAGAAAGAATACTTCAATCTCAGAGCAGTATTACTTTGGACTATAAATGACTTCCCCGCGTATGGTAATCTTTCGGGATGTGTTACCAAAGGTTATAAAGCTTGTCCAATATGTTCAGAGGATACTTGTTCACAATGGTTGCCAAAGTCTAAAAAGGTATGCTTCCTTGGTCATAGAAATTCCTCCCCTCAACATCCTTTTCGAAAAAGAAAAAAACATTTCAATAATCAACAAGAGAGTGGTGTTATAGGAAAACCATTATCAGGTGAAGAAATTTTTGACTATCTGTCGGGGTTTGAGAATACATGGGGTAAGAAGAAGAAGTCAAAGAATAAAAAAGAAAGTATCGATGAGAGAAACAAATTATGGCACAAGAAGTCAATTTTTTTGAACTTGAATATTGGAAAAAGTTGCTTGTTCGTCATCAGCTAGATGTTATGCACATAGAAAAAAATGTGTGCGAGAGTGTTTATGGAACATTGTTGAATTTACCTCACAAGACGAAGGATGGGTTGAAAGCAAGGCAAGATCTTGAGGAGTTGGGCATAAAGTCTGAATTACAAGCTCAACCAAAAGGGAATCGACTATGGCTTCCGCCTGCATGCTACACATTGAACACCTCGGAGAAAAATCTATTTTATGATACCCTGTCTAAGATAAAAGTGCCTGATGGGTATTGCTCCAATTTCAAGAATCTCGTGTCTGATGATGCTTCAAAGATGAATGGCTTGAAGTCCAATGATTGTCATGTGTTGATGCAACAACTTCTTCCTTTTGCTATCAAGGGGGTGTTAGACGTGAAAGTTAGGAAAACAATTTTAAGTTTGTGCCATTTTTTCAACGAGTTGTGTAGTAAAGTTGTTGATGTTAGTAAGTTAGGCAAGTTGCAAAGTGACATCGTACTAACATTGTGTTTGTTAGAGAAGTATTTTCCTCCTTCGTTTTTTGATATTATGATTCACTTGATGGTGCATTTAGTTAGAGAGGTGAGGTTATGCAGCCCGGTTCATTTTAGGTGGATGTATCCATTTGAGAGATACATGAAAACACTCAAAGGGTATGTACGAAATCACCATAGACCCGAGGGTTGCATAGCAGAATGTTATGTGGCAGAGGAAGCTTTAGAGTTTTGCTCGAACTACTCTAAAAACCTAAATCAATTGGCACCCTCATGAACATGTTGATGAAAGAATCCGCATCGGCAAGCCTTTATCACGGTCTACAATCATTGTTGAGGATGCTAGTTAGTTGATCAAGCTCATTTTTATGTATTACGAAACACTGCTGTTGTGGAGCCGTATATAGAGTAATTTTGCATAAAACTTTTTATTTTTTGTAGCTTATCTAATACATAATATTTTCTAACTTCTACTATAACTTAGGCAACATATGTTGGAACTGAAGGATCAGAACCCTCGTGCCTCTCGAAATGTTACATGGTTGGAGAGCCAGCACAACAGGTCATTTATTAGATGGTTTAAGATCAAGGTTGAAAAACGTTTGGCTAACGGGAGGATATGTGTGACAGTGTTCGTTGGTTGGCCAAAGGGCCTAGTTTTGCTGTTACTAAATATAGCAGCTTTGCCATAAAAGAGTATCAATTTCATACAACATCTCTAGATGAATCTAGAACACTCAATGTAGTGGAGTATCTTTAGTAGCAAATACCAAGCAATTGCTAGTGCAAAAGACTCCAATCCCGTGTATGGCGTTGTTACTTTCTTTGGTCGTATAAATGAGATATGGGATCTTGATTATCGCATGTTTTCTGTTCCTGTTTTCATGTGTGATTGGGTTGATAATCGTGGTGTAAAAAAAGGATGAATTTGGATTCACGGTGGTTAACTTTGATAGGCTTGGTCAACAGTCTGATCGCTTCATACTACTAGTCAGGCTAAACAATTTTTTATGTTCAAGATCAACAAGATAAGAATCTGTTTGTTGTTGGCTTCACACCACATAAGATGTACAAATATGAAGAAAGTGGTGAAAATAATGATGATTTGTTGGCATTTGATGCTAGTGTTGATGTTACACAAGACTCCAGTTTACTAGACCTTGATGATGATTTTTTGTGTACCACGCCCGGATGGAGAGGGCATATTAGTTTAAAGCATTTTGTTGAAATAAGATTCTTTTTTGTATGTTTTTTGTATTTTTTATTTTAGTTGTTAAAAATATGATTGGCATGTGTGGCTAACTAACTATTTTATATGGAACAGGTTAACTTTTGTGAAATGAGTTCGAATAGTGATGAGGAGAAGATGAAAAAGTTGGATTCGGATCATGATGAAGATACAGATCACAAAGAGGCCCAACAATAAAACCAAAAATTAAAAAAGGGAAGACAATAATAAGATACAATAAAAAAGGTGTTCCAACGGGAGAGGGGGCAAAGAAACTATCCACTTTTGAGGGAATGGTAGCAGAACCATGGTTCCAATAACCTATGCAAATTGGCTTGATGTACCAGAAGACACAAAAGATGATTTATGGCAATATTTGGTAAATCTTCTCCTAAATATGACTTTTTATCTTTTAAATCTAATTTTTATCTTTTATTTTCAGACACAATTCATACTTGACTCAAAGAGCCGGAAAATGTATTCAGTCAGTTGGTAGCAAGTGGAGAAACTTCAAGTATAATCTAAATAAGAAGTTTATTAAGCCATACAAAGATGATCCTAAGGCGGAGAGTCTGGTCAATCCTCCTATTGAGTATCCGTCTATAAAGAAACAAGATTGGAGACTTTTTGTATCACAAAAAACTTCAAAAAAGTGGGAGGTTCGTTAAACCGTGCATGTCTATTTTTAGTATATTTTTTTCTAGTTAATTTTCATTACTTATTAGAAACTTTCGTGACATTTAATATTTTTATGTTGCAGGAACAAAGTAAGAAAGGAAAAAACCTTCGGGCATTGCATAAATACAATCATCGATTAAGCCGAAAGGGATACTCCGGACTCATCGATGAAATTGTATGAATTAAATTAATCGGATTTTTTTACATGTTTGCGGTTAATTTATATTTTTTATTATTGATTATTTAGATAAAAGAAACCGGCATGACAGAGGAGAGATCGATAGAGCAATGCTGTGGAAAAAAGCAAGAGAGTCTAAAACGGGAGGTTATGACTCGAATGTTCAAGAAGTTGTTAAGAAAATTGTAAGTTTTGGATGATATATTATACACATATATTATGACCCGCATAATTCTTATTTTTAATGCAAATCAGGATGAGCTACATGATTCAAAAGTTAGGAGAGGTTACTGGAACAAACGATTTACTTACACTAGCCCTAGGTACCGAGGAACAACGTGGACGTGTACGTGGGGATGGGTAAATTCGTAACTCCACAATGCTATTTTCACGTTCCGAAACTGTTAAGGAGTTTATGGACCTTGAGAAGAAGAAGGTAATCAACGCTTTAACAAACTTGAAGAGGAGATAGAGAAACTGAAAAGAGGTACAAGTGTGTCTGAAGCCGCAAGCTGCCAAATTGGTGGCCATGAAGATTTTGAACACGAACCAGATGATGAATCACTTGTAAGTTATGTTGGAATAATTCAACGCTTTATTAAGAATTTGTTGCAACACTTGTCTACAAGTAACATCTATTATTTGTAGAATAATTCATGCTGTCTTGCTGTTGATGTTGCATCTAATATAGTCGCCAAGGAACCGTAACGAACTATAATTTATTAGGTACGTATTACCCCAGTTTTATGCTATATTATTATGGTTTAATTATTTTCATTTTGTATCATTTATTTACATACATATAATAGGTGAAAACCTTGAAGTTATGTTGGAAATATGTTTACAAGAAGACGCATTACTGCCAATTTGACCAAAAGACGATCCGTTCATTAAGAAGATCAAAGATGCAGTTGGGTATCTATTAAGTTGGCCAAGGCATCTAGTCATCCGGTGCATTGACTTGGTAATGCAATTTGAATACAAGTGTATTATATGTGTACGAGTACAAGTGTTTGTAGATAATTGTTTCCAATCTAAAGAATTTATATATATTATTATAGGAAAAAGTGGCGATGAAACCAAAGAAATTCATTTTTGAAAAACCATTAAATCAATTAGAAGGAAAGAAAGAAAAAGAACAGGTCAGAGAAACTAAGAAAATGAGAATGCAAACAAGGATGGGGAGACAATTGAAAACCAAAAAGAGGAGAAAGTAAAAGAACTGAAAAAGAAGATTGAAATGGTGGATGAGAAGGTTGTGAAGCAAAGAAGGATTACTAGAGGTCAAAGAAATATAAGGGTAAGGATTGAAGAAAGTATTATTTTGAAAATGACTGAAATGATGGTTGATGGACAAGTGGCAAAGGTGGATTCTATAAGAGTGCAGTGTGAGGACACGCTATTTGGGTATGAATGTTTTACTTACCTAAGTTGGGATGATTTTGAAGCAGTTTTTACGTTAGATGAGCTTAGCGGGGCTGTCATTACTACTTATATGATGTAAGTTTTAAATTTAATTTTAATATTTGTGAAACACAAGTTATTTTTAATCAATTTGTTTTTCTATGTTAAAAGGTACTTGTTTGAGCAATTCCATAATGGGAGAAAAAAAATCATGGAATTTGTTTTATGAGTCCTTCCGCGATCTCACCAGTTGAATCTAAAGTGAAATCTAAAAATATTGATGATTCAAGTAGGAGCATTGCAAATCGGCTGTCTACAAGAGGACATAATGATATCATCCTATTGCCCTACAATCCCGGGTGTGACTTAATTGATTATTTTCTACCGTACGTAATATAAGTTGTTTGACTTAATTGTTTTTTGGTTTAGAAACCATTGGGTGCTGGCCGTGCTAGACATGAAAACATTGACTTGCTATTATCTTGATTCTCTACGGGTCAGCACTATCAATCTGTTGTTGAAACAAACCATTGATGCGTAAGTAATACAAGTTATTAAAATTTTATGTTATATATTATTTCTTAATTGATATGATCAACTTTTTTGTAGGGCAATGGGCTTATATGCTGCACAAAGTGGTACCAAGAAGAGGCAAACTAAACTCAAATGGGTCAATTCTACAGTGAGCTCTTAATTTTTATTTGAATTTGCACCTTTACTTAACTATTAAGCTGATTATTGATTACCCCTTATAGTGTCCACGTCAGCCAGGAAGTACCGAATGTGGATATTATGTGTTGAAGTAGTTCATGAAAGAAATAGTAGATAAGGGGCTTGAAATATTAGTCAATAACAATGTAAGCTGATCATTGATTACGTACCCCTTTATATTTACCGTTGTTTCTTTGTAGTTTATATTATTGAATATAACTATCTATGTATGAGTTTTTTATAAGTAAATTACCATTGTTGTTGCCTTGTAGTGATATAAACTAGTCAAGTAAATTACAATGTTTTACATAAAGGGTTTTTGGGTCAAAACTAACAACTTTAATTTGATGAAATTGGTTGTCTTAGGTTGGAGAAGGTAAAGAAGAATACACTGATGGTGATTTGGATGAAGTTCGTGAAGATTGGGCGCGCTATGTATCGAATTTCATTTATATGTAGGACTGACTTGATGATAGTATTGTTGGACTTGTGTTGTTGGACTTGTAATTTGGTACTAATTGAATTTGGATGTGTTTTATGCTTTGTAGTTGTTAATTAACAACTTTTGTAAACTTTGTTGGTATTAATGGATTTCGCTTTTAATGTTATTCGAAAATTTGTTTTAGATAACAACAGGTAAATTATTAAAAATAAAAAAAATAAAAAAAATGCAGCTAATTTTATGACGTGCATTGCGCGTCATCTATTGCACGTCATAAAAATTTCATAGATGACACGCGGATGGCGTCATCTATTCATTTTGACTACCCCTTCCTTGATGCGCATTGCGCGTCATCTTTGCACGTCAAAATGCGCGTCATCTTTTACGCGTCATAAACAGATGACGCGCGGATGCGCGTCATATGTCTTTATGATCCCCTTCCTTGACACGCATTTGCGCGGCATCTGACCCCAAAGATGACGCGCAATGCGCGTCATCTATTGCAGTTTTTCTAGTAGTGTGGCTTTCATAGTATGCCGGCTGTAGGTTGTAGTATATAGTGTCTCAAGTCCAGTAACTTAGAGGTGTACAAATGTTTATTCTTGAATACTTGTAACTTTGAACTTAAGAAGCAATATACAGCATCCTTGAAAACCAACTACTTGTGTTGCTATCTTGTGTTCTGTTTCAAGTTTACTTGTGTTCCTTGGATCATCATAACCAGTTCCCTATTTGATCTGTTAAGTGTTCTTATACACTCTCCTCATTGTGTTGTTGTGTTGTAAGTGTTACCCCACGGTCATGCATTTGGTATCAGAGCTTTCCAGGCTCTTAATATAAGATCTCACCATCTTAAGATCCATCACATACACAAAATACTTAACAACTCAAATGGCAGCTTTTTCTATAGCTGATATGGAAACTGGTACCATGACCAAGTCCCCAGTGATCACTCCTGAAGACTTCGACACATGGTGCACTAGAATGGAAGGCTTCAACAAGTGTCAAGACTCAAGGATGTGGGACTCAGTTGTTAATGGTCCTTTCATACCAGCACTACTTCTACTACTGGTAATCATATCATCCTATAAGATGTGGATGATTACTCAGAAGAAGATAGGAAAAGAATAGAGCTTGATCAAAGGGCCATGACTTCTCTTCAAACTGCTCTTCCAAACTCCATCTACAAAGGCTTCAAAAAGTGCAAGACAACTAAAGATTTATGGGAAGCACTGAAGCTCATGTATGAAGGATCCAAGGAAACTAAAGAGAACAAGAAGGATCTCTTAAAGCAGCGGTTTGAGAACTTCACTTTCAAGGCTGGTAAGACCCTGACTCAACAATACTTCAGGTATGTTGAGATAGTGGACACTTGAGTGGATATTGGAGTAACTCTTGAGAATAGAGACATAGTAAGGAAGTTCATGTCTTCTCTTCCTAAATTATGGACACATTATCGTGTTGTAATCAAGAGAACTTCGAACTTAAGACTCTTACTCTACAGAGATGTATGGTATCCTGAGTGCATTCCAGATGGAGATGAACATGCAAAACTCCTCTGGTAACTCCAATAACCAACTAAGTTCAGCTCTTCATGTGGATGAAAGGAAAGCATTGAACCATAACATCATTGCTATGCACCCTGACAACTCATAAAAGGGGCCTTTCATCACCTCCTAGAGACACCAAGAGAAAGCTACACTCCAGGAAGTCCCTTCTAAGAGACAAGTTCTTCTCATGCCTTTGTCTCAGCTGATGAAAACCTCTGGCAACTTTCTCTTCACTCTTGAAGACCTGGTGTCACACCCCCGCTAGTAGCGGAAACACGAGGATGCGACGGACGGGATCGTCATAACACATTAGGGGTCTAAGAGAATCACTATAAGGCGTTCTCCGTAAATGGGTCATGACAACGCCCGACACATATGAACAAGTGTCAAGATCAATCACTCCATTACGAATAACCAATGAAATATGTTCACCAAAAGTTTCATCAAAACCAAATAGTCCAAAACACAATAAATAAACATCCCAACAACAAGCACACACCATTAAAACATCCAGACATAATGGGTCCAAAAGTGCCATAAATAAATAAGATCAAATAAAAATCCAAAATAGTCTAATGCTCCCGACAGAGCGGTCCCGTCTAAGTCCATATCCATTCCACTTATGCATTGTTACCTGAAAAGACATGCTCATAAAGGTCACATTACGTTGGTGAGTTCACAGGTTTAATGTACAAAACATGCCGTGTATCCATGTAAAACAGAAAAGAGAGTGTGTGAGTAAGAGAACATAGTAGCCATAGAATCCATACAAATCAATAGTCATGCCCATGTCCACAACCGGATTATATTCACCCAAAGGCTCGCACAAGGCCAAATTAGTCTTAGCTAGCATACCAACAACAAGGGTGGGGTGTCAGCCCGTAGTACTAACAATACCTCTCCATGACAGTCCAATCCACACACAGTCCAAGTACAGATAACACATTTGTAAGAACTCTAGACTAAATCCTATGGTCCAAACCACACACAAGTTGTTTATAACACGGCGTAGAACAAAACATTTGAGCAACTTTTTTCCCAAGAAAATATATTAAAAGGGACCGTGAAACTCACCTTGAAATGAGATGAAGATAAGTGAATAAAAGACTTCTACAATTGAGAACAACGAACGATCAAGTACCTATAATGGTTATAATTAAGTTTTCAGACACGTCCAAAGAGAAAAGGAATATGTTCGGTTGGTTTCGGGTCGGTTCGGGTTCATCGTTCGCCACACACACATAGTATATTAGCAAAATAATAATAATAATAATGATAATAATAGTAATAATAATATAATAATAATAATAATAATAAATAATAATAATAATAATATAATAATAATAATAATAATAATAATAATAGTACACACGACACCCCCCAATACATACAATATATGTAGATATATACTAGTGGTTGACCCGCGCGATGCGGCGGGCACTATGGGATATTCAATAAGTTTCAAACAGGCAGTCCTTTACATGTTTAGATACGAAAACAAATATGAACAATCATTTAAGTGTTTAGCAAACTTAAGCATAACAATTTGTATATATGTCTTCTATTCTTGCCTGCAAACTACAAATCATGTTACTAAAATTAAGAAGTTTTTAGCCTAAACAATATGTGTAATTCTAACTCTAGACAAAATTTGCAACTTATAATATGTGTATTTGACCATTTACAAAGAAGGCTGCTGAATTTGATCAACCATATATACAAAGAATATGTTAAAACCTGAAAATAAAAACATATAGTATCATAAGTCATCAACTTAAAGAATTAAGGAAAACAACAATAACATCATTCAAGTGTTTTCTGTGAAGGATTCAAATATCAATGATAAGAAATTTTAGGAGGCATCATCATAGCCATTCCTTAACTTTATTGATGATCATCCTAGCAACCTACAAAGCATGAATTCTTCCAAGGGTTCTTTCATGTAAATTTTATACGTATTAAGATGAAACTAACACTATTAGTCGTGGGTCAAACCAAATCTAAAAGTGATCAAAAATATATGGGTAAAGCTGGAAACGAAATCCAACAAACAAATCCATATAGACAAAACTTGAAAAAATGTACGTTTTTAAAACGCCACACATGCCGACCATGATAGACAAATAAATTTTATAGAAAAGTGGACATATGAGAAAAGAGCCCCAATATATAAACAAACAAATAAAAGGGGAAAAGAAAACAAATTTTATGGACATACCGGGCACTGCTCCAGCAGCCCCAAAAGCTCCATAACTACCATCCATGATACTTGTATCACATTCAACATGACCTCTTCTGTCAAGTTTGACCTCTCCCAGCATTTGTGCATGGATCGTTCTGCAGCTCAAATAATATTCTATTCATTTTCCACTACATTTCCTTCCCCTTTCCATAAAAATCATCAGCAAAATGGAGGATTAATCTCGTGTATTAGCATATGAATTTGATGTAAAACAGAAACTGATGAGCTATTGCATTTTAGTTGTGACACTTGTGTAATGTAATTGACCTAATAATATTCAGTTCATTTTTACGCTATATTTCCTTCCCCTTTCCATTAAATCATCAGCAAAATGGAGAAGACTGAATCACTGACTCTCATATATTAGCATATGAATTTGATGTTAAGAACATAAACTGATAAGCTATCCACTCGCTAGTGCAAGCACACATACAACTAATAAACTAAAACAGATACGACAACCACAAAATCAGCTAAAGAAGACAGTTGGTCACAAGAATAAGCACACTCCAGGAAAAAAAATCAAAACCACAAGTATGAACTAACAAGACATTCACATTCCAAATGCAGTTCTCAGATATGCAACTTCACATCCTCACAGTTCACAAAGTGAATGCAATCATACCTCCAATGTCTCAATGGTAGCTGATACAGCATCTACACATTCACCAGAGCCCTACAAAAAGCACACACCACAAAAACCATAAAAAAATGCATCCAAGGCATTAATCATCTTTTAACTAAATATAAGCAACTACTTCATTCGTAATTACTTAACTTTAAAATCAAGCCTAAATTCAATTCCTCTTTCATCCAGTACAACAACGCAAACCAAATAGTAAAATCAATGTAAAATAATCTTCCTGTGAGGCAAAAACAACCCATATCAAACATAAGGATGATAATACAAAAACTTTGGTCAACTAATAGAAACTAAACTTTGGAGACCAACAAAGTATATGCCCTCATTCTGCTTTGAGCTTCACCAACTAATGGATGCATGTGTCATAGAAGTACGAAATCTACAATCATATTAACAAATAAAATTAATAAAAACAAATTATCTCCATAAACAATTGATGTTCAAGGATTACAAGTTCAGAATTGACCACAAGAACATAGAAAACAAGTTTTATCAAGAACCTCAAACCGCTCAAACCGGTTTGGAGCGGTTTGAAAACGTTTTTTTCTTTAGAAAATTCGGTTTTATACCAGTTTAACCGGTTTTTTAGTTTGAAACCAATTTACAAACGGTTTTTGGTGTCAGGTTAAAAACCGTATACAACCACCAGTTCGATCGTGTTAGAAACCGATTTGGCTCAAACCAGTTTTTTTTTCATATTGTTTTTTTGTAAACCTTTAGTCTTAACAGAAGAAGATGTGTGATTGAAAGATTGCTCAACTTAAATGGCTAGACTTCATTAATAGAATTCGCATCTCATGGCAAGAATGAAGAAACATTGGTTATGTTGTATTAACTATTATTACAAATGATTATTACATAGCAAAGGCTAATGTTATTAAAAGATAAAATACCTTGGCCATCTTACATTCTTCTTCTATGGTGTATTTTTTTTGTTGTGATTGTCTATCCAAAGGCAAAAATAAGACTTGTTAATAGGACAGATTAAGTGAAAAGACACTTGATATTTTCTGACCATTGTTACCTCTATATGTTATCTTAAAAGAGAATAACCCTTTTGTAGCAATTGTTTGACATGGTCATCGGTGCTAACATATACATTATGTTCATATGCCAATTTTGTTGCTTCTTTATAAAAGGATTTTGGGATTACACCTGTTAGAGCCTTCTGTAAACTTTTAAACCATCAACAAAATTCGACTTAAAAACGATTCAAGCTTTGAAATTTAAGCAACAAATTATATCAACATTTAAAACCTAATTCAGACAAAAAAAAGATTTAAACTGGAAATCAAACTTACTCTCTAGTTTCATCCCATTGATTAGAAACAAAGTCTTTGATTGTGTGACCCTGCTACAAGCCTAAACCTATTAATGAAAATCATCTTCTAAAAAATCAATGAAGTCAACTAATAGTTAAAAGGTCTATGAATCATGAAATCAACACTTAAACAAGACTTGTTAATTAGAGAGAGGTAGAGACCTGAAGCAAATTGTGAGAGAAAGCGAGAGGTGCGATATGGGCTCTTCCATAAGTAAATAGATGTGCCTGTAAACACAACAATAAACCTAAACCAAGGGCTCTATAATGTTTTATTTCTTCAAGCAATTAATTCTATATAATTACAGGTATCAAAACATCACAACTAAACTCAAGCAAAGATCTGCAGGTTGCTAAACCAATGTAATTAGTAAAAATAAACTTTAATAAACTCGTCATTAAACTTAGATGAATATTCAAACAAAATTTGCAGCCTGCAAAACCAATCTATTTGTGAACATAGAAATTTGAATAAGCTTATAAAAGAAGCAAAATCACATAAAAATTAAAGGAAAAGGTGAAACCATAAAGGCTTTTAATCTAAATAACAATATTAAATGAAATGAAAGCAAAAACAACCATACACCAAGAAAAGATGATCCATTTGAACTTTGTTTTAAAAGTCAATGAATTATTTTTATCGACTTATACATTAGTACCGTGTTTTTAAACATTTGTTTTAATGCTTCTAACCTATACATTCAACTAATCTTAAAAGAAGTTCTCATCCAATGTAAACTTATAACAATTAAAAATTAAGTAACAATAATACAATATAAAGTGTTACCAGCCCACTTCCCTTTCCTATACCAAGCACCAATAGAAACCAAGCCCAAGGAATCAATTAAAGGTCTACATAATCTCCCTTCATCTGCAAAATAATTTTTTATATGAACTGAGCATTTAAATAATTTACTTTATATAACACATTTTTATATCAATTGAATGGTTTACATCTTCTCTGTTTCCTTTCACCTCAATAGCTGATATATAAGCATCACCTGTAAATCTGATATCACACAAAAGTTACCCTAAAGTCCCAAAACACCATAATTTCCTCAAATGATCTGATGCAGATTAAGTTCTTCTAAATTCATGACAAGTATGAAACACAAAAACATAACGATAAGATTAGGGTTCAAAACTCGCAAACTGATTATATTAGTTCAGTAGCGCTTTTTGGCTGTTGATTGATTACTAGTGTTTGTATGTTTGATTGCTAACAGAAATGGATGAAATGTGAACAGTAAACTCACCTTTTGAATCACGAAGATCCACCATGGATGCATCCAAAATACCCAGATCCTGATACGAAAAGAACAAATTACCTCGATTCTATCGATCGGATGCAAAAATATCACTGATGGATGTCGCAAGTGATAATCATTGAAGAGATAATCATATGCTATCACAAGCAGAAATCTGCAATTCATGAAATCATGAGTATAATTCAACCTTTTTGTGTTTTGATTTCGGTTTATGTTTTGATTTGTTAACTCGAAACCCTAGAGTGATATACAAAGGGATCGAGGTTTATATCGAGGTAAGGAGACGATTGGAAGAGCACAGAGGGGAATCATAGCCGGCCCCACTTACCGGAGGCGTTACGGATGGTGCTGGAGGTGAACTCAATCGGTGCGTCTTACAAGGATGGGAAAAATGACTATTCTGCTCATCCATATGTTTTTATATATAATAATAGATTAGCACCCCACACATACTAAATGCAAACATATACCCCGCATACCTCGGGTCCTTCGACCCGCACATATAACAAACGCACAAAGCATACGCCCACAAGTTCATTCATACAATATATATATGTATGCACACACATACATATATATAAATACAAAGCCTAAAGCACACACCCATACACCATTGCATACATGCATATATCATACACACACAACACACTTACATCATACAACACACTCAAACTGCACATATACATACACACCATTATACTACATTATATCTATGTATGCACATACACACATCGCAGCATACACAACGCTGCACATATACCTTCATTCGCATATATACATATATAACAACACATACAATATATATATGCATACACAGATGCAAACCATACATACACACATATACATCACGCACACACCGCAGCCGAAGGCTGCTGTGTTTGTTCTTCCTGCGCAACACACACAACCATATATATATACATACGCAGGTACCATACATACAAATACACGCACCGATACATACAAACGCGTACACACATAACGCGCGCACACAACACACACAGACCGCGCGCACACTGCTCTAGCACACATAACAATATATTATACATGGGAGGCCACACAACCAACCCGAACAACCGAATCATACACGGACCAACCCATGGTGCGACACGAAACGAAACGCGACGAAACGGAGTTCATAATGATCGGTTACCTGCGAAACGACTAAACGGCAAGGCGGCGGCAACCGGCGGTGGCTAACGGCGGCGAATGGTGGTGCACGGCGGCAAGGAGTTCATGGCAGAAGGTTCGAAGCGTGGGGCTGCGAAATAGGGTTCTCGCTTACGTGCATTGTATATATATATTTTTATTATTTGCAATTTAATCCACAACTTTAATTAATTATTCCCTCAAGTTTAACTAAATTACACTTTAAACCCTGGACTTTAATAATAATAATTATAATAATATTAATAATAATAATATTAATACACTAATAATATATGTATATATATATATATATATATTAATTTTCATTTATATAATGTTAACGAATTTTATATTATTAAAAATATTAAGGTTAACACGAAACAGATATACGAAGAGATTCGGTACGAAAAAAATTAATTACGCAAAATAATAATAAATGCACGAGAAGAATTAACGAGTTTCGAGTCAATTGACGGACCTGAAGTGACGGATGTCACAGTATCCCCTAGTTGACAGAATTTCGTCCCGAATTCAACTAAAGTTATCAACTGCACTGTCATCCGTAAATAGGTGAGGATACTTAGTCCTCATTTCGTCTTCTCATTCCCAGGTAAATTCAGGGCCTCTCTTCGAGTTCCATCTTACCTTCACAATCGGAATCCTACTTCTCTTCAGCGTCTTTATCTCTCTGTCCATAATTTCCACCGGTTCTTCAACGAATCAAAGTTTTCATCCACCTGAATTTCTTCGAGTGGCACATGCAACGTCTCTCAGCAAGACACTTCTTGAGGTTTGAAACATGGAATGTGTCATGGATACCGTTTAACTCCTGCGGTAATTCAAGCGGATATGCAACATGACCAATACGTTCGATGATCTTGAATGGACCAACGTACCTTGACGCTAACTTGCTTCTTTTACCAAAACGTATGATGCCTTTCCAAGGTGACACTTCAATAGTACGTTATCCCCAACAGTGAACTCTAATGGCTTCCTTCGATTGTCAGCATAGCTTTTCTGACAATCTTGAGCCGCCTTCAATCTATCCTTAATCTGAAACACCTTATCGATAGTCTCCTGTATGACTTCGAGTCCAGTCAATTGGCTTTCCCCAACCTCTGCCCAACACACCGGTGACCTACACTTACGCCCATATAATGCCTCAAATGGTGCACACCCGATACTTGTATGGTAACTATTATTGTACGAAAACTCCACCAATGGAAGATGAGCATCCCAATTACCCCAAGTCAATCGTGCAAGCCCTCAGCATGTCTTCCAATGTCTGAATCGTACGTTCACTCTGACCATCGTTCTGCGGGTGATAGGCAGTACTCATGTCAAGACGTGTCCCCAGTGACTTCTGCAGGGATTGCCAAAATCGGGATGTGAATCGTGCGTCTCGATCGGATATGATTGACACGGTACCCCATGTCTAGACACAATCTCACAGATGTAGATCCTTGCCAACTTTTCCATTTTGTAGTCCTCGCGTATAGCCAGGAAATGTGCAGATTTGGTCATCCGATCCACTATAATCCAAATCGTATCATGCCCACTACTGGTCTTAGGTAACTTGGTAATAAAGTCCATCGCAATATTTTCCCATTTCCATTCGGGAATTTCAGGTTGTTGTAACAAACCTGACGGTCTCTGATGTTCTGCTTTAACCTTTGAGCAAGTTAAGCATCTACTCACATACACAGCGATATCCCGTTTCATTCCAGGCCACCAATACAAGTCCCTAAGATCATGATACATTTTATCTGCACCGGGATGTACCAAATACCTTGTTTTATGAGCCCGTCTACTACCATTTCCCGCGTACTTCCTAAGGACGGAACCCAAATTCTTTTGACGAAGTACAGCCCACCATCGTCCTTCTTCATGAACTGTTTGTCCAACTCTCTCAGTGCTTCCTCTTTTTCGTTCAATTCCTTCATTGCTTGTACCTGGGCGGAGATGATACAAGTTTTTATACACGGATGGACTGTCATACTCGTTGCCCGAATACGTACGGGTTTAATTCGTTCTTTTCGACTTAAGGCATCGGCCACTACATTAGTTTTTCCCGGGTGGTACCGGATTTCGTAGTCATAGTCACTGAGTAACTCCATCCATCGCCTCTGCCTCATGTTCAATTCCTTCTGGTCGAAAATATGTTGGAGGCTCTTGTGGTCTGTGTAGACTACACTCTTTGCACCATACAAATAGTGTGCCTCCATATTTGAGAGCAAAAACTACCACGCCCAACTCGAGATCATGGGTAGTGTAGTTTTTCTCGTGATTCTTGAGTTGTCGTGACGCATATGCAATCACTTTACCATTTTTCATGAGCACGCATCCAACCCTTGATGCGATGCGTTACAGTACACCACGAACCCCTCCGACCCTTCCGGAAGTGTTAATATTGGGGCATTACACAACTTGTCCTTCAAGGTCAGGAAGGCCTCCTCTTGCTTAACACCCCAAACAAACTTTTTATCTTTTTGAGTCAATTGTGTAAGAGGTTGTGCAATCCTCGAAAAATTTGCAATAAAACGTCGGTAGTAGCCCGCTAAACCTAAAAACTGTCTGATCTCCGAAGGTGTTTTGGGTGTCTCCCAGTCTTTAACACCCTCAATCTTACCAGGGTCCACAAGAATTCCCTCCTCATTCACCATATGCCCAAGGAACTTCACTTCTTGTAACCAGAACTCACACTTGGAGAACTTGACATATAACTTCTCTCTCCTTAACAGGTCTAAAATTATTCTCAAGTGTTCTTCGTGATCCTTTTCCGTCTTAGAGTAAATTAGAATATCATTGATAAATACTATGACAAATTTATCCAGATGCGGCCTACACATGCGATTCATTAAATTCATAAATACAGCTGGTGCGTTCGTTAACCCGAAGGGCATGACTAGGAACTCGTAATGTCCATATCGAGTTCTAAATATTGTCTTCGGTACGTCCTCCTCATGTACTCTAAGTTGATGGTACCCCGAACGGAGATCAATCTTTGAAAAGTACTTGGACCCATGTAATTGGTCAAATAGATCATCCATTCTTAGCAAAGGATATCAGTTCTTAACCGTCAGTTTATTCAGTTCTTTGTAGTCTATGCACATTCTGAAAGATCCATCCTTCTTCTTGACAAAAAGTACCGGTGCTCCCCATGGTGAATGACTAGGTCGTATGAAACCTTTGTCTAACAATTCTTGAAGCTGACTGGACAACTCTTGCTTTTCTGACGGAGCCAGTCGATACGGGGCCTTAGCCACGGGCGTCGCGTTAGGCACCAGATCAATTCGGAAGTCCACTTGTATGTCCTCGATCTTCTTTGCCTTAGCCTTCATACTCATAATAAGTCCTTTTTACACTTCTGGCCGTTCACCGTACACTTCGAGCGTCTCGCCACTCGGTAGTGGAGATCGTATAATCTTTTCATTACAGACAATTTCAGCCTTGTTCTCTATTAACCAATCCATACCCACCACCACGTCGAAACTCCCAAGCCCAAAAGGGATAATATTTATGCTAAAGACATGATCATCTAATATTAGGGTATAGTCTCGGATTACTTCCTTAGTTTATACTAAACTACCATTAGCCAACTCAATTACATAAGGGGTTTGTACATAACTGGGGGCCACATCTAACATTTTCACAAATTCAGAGGACACAAAGCTATTATCCGCCCCCGTATCAAATAATACTATAGCATAATGATCATTCAAGATAAACGTACCCGTCACCACTTGTGGTTCCTGACGAGCTTCGTTGGCTCCCAACACAAATGCTCTCCCACGAGCAGGATTTCCATTGTTGCCTTGTACTGGATTCACCCTGATTGCCAACACCTGATTTTGATGGTTATTCCCGGGATTCTGGTTGACCGCTTGCCCCGGTGCTCGGTTCAATCTCGGCATGCATTGCGGTAATGCTCCAGACTTCCACACTCATAGCACCCACGTTGTCCATCTGTTTGTCTGACCACATTGATTGGCACAACTGGGTTCACTACCACCTTACAACTCTTAGCCAGATGCCCCACTTGCTTACAGTTAAAACAAACCAGACATGGTGCAGTGTTCGGATGGTGACGATTGCACTTGGTGCATTTGGGTAGGCACCAGCATAATCCTTCCTTGCTGGTTGTGTAGCCACATAACCCTTAACCACCTTTGCTTTCTTGTCTGTGTTACCACCGCCTACTTACTAGACTCACCAGTCCCTTTTCTCTTTTCACTTCCCTTGCCTAAGACCCCAGTCCGAACCATCTCGTCTGTCAAACTACCCGCTTTCAATATGGCATTCTGTATAGTCGGGGGTGCAGCAGCAGTCACCATTCCCGGATTTGCGGTACCAAACCCCAAATGTATCGTTCAATTCTCTTTGACTCAGGCGTCACTAAGTGTGGCACTAACTTTGCCAGTTCATGGAACCGGTCAGTATACACAGCATGCCCCGCCCCCACCATAGAGTGATTCCAGAATTCATGTTCCAGCTTCTGCATTTCATTCATGGGACAATACTCCTCGGTTATTAGTGCCTTAAAATCAGCCCAAGTCATGGCCATTGCTGCTTCTCTACCCCGTGCTTGTACCTGTGTATTCCATATCACACCCCAACCTTGACGGTGGAAACGTCGAGGTGTGAGAGTTATGATTGTTCACAGCCACATAACGCTATTATTAGTTCCAAATATATTAATCAAGATTCAATTGTAACAATACAAGTAAATGTTCAAATAAAGATACATCCAGAATACAAGTATAAAAGTATCCAGATCATTCGTTTATTTCTCTAAGTCCAATCCTAAGTGTGATAAGCTTCAAAGAGTAACCTGAAACATGTTAAAAATAAAAGGTCAACATAAAAATGTTGGTGAGCATTCCATAGTTTTCACTACATAAGTATATAAAAGATGGCAATTCAAGTCATAAGTTAGTGAATAAAGTGATTAGGGATGTTATGAACAATGCAACAATCAAACCTCGACAAAGTTTACAAGTCTTATACATTAAAAGTATATATATGATCAGCTAAGTGTATTTGGTTCCCTAGTGCACAAGCATACGGCTCCTAGGAGTCGGCAATACATCGACTTTAGCACCAAATAGGTTGTCTGTCCCATAGATCTATGACTTCGCTGGGCTAGCAATAGTTAATGATTGTACATATGATGCCATAACATGGTAATCACAAAAGTTCAACTAACCACAACTTTAAATAAATTGCCATAAAGTTTACAAGTCTCGAATAAGTTTACAAGTGCAATAATATAAGTTAACATGTTTCACCCCAAAGTGTGAAAATAAGAAAAAGGGGTATGGAAATACTCACATTGCTAAAGGCATTACAAGATGTTGTAAAAGATTAAAGTAAGATCCAAAAGATAATCCCAAATTGTTAATTACAAGACACCTAAATATATATTACAAGATGAAGATTAATAATATGATTAGCATTCAAATAAGAATTTGAGTTTTGATAGATTTAAGGGTTTTGATAAGTAATTATTTACATTTTGACGTCATTAGAAGAATTATATATCTAAGTATTTTATAGATGACTTTAAGTATAAATATTGATAAGGTTTAGTATGTAATTATGTCTTTATAATTGTTTAAAATAATAGGAATAACATATTGATTAATAAGAATTATTAATCTAAACCATTTTTTAAAGTATACTTTATAAGGAAATAATATTTGTAAAAGAAAATTAATATTATTAAGATTTATTGTTTCATGTCTAGTAATTATTTAATTATTTTAAAAGAAAACAATTTAAATATAAAAGATAGATAAAAATAATTTGCCTTTAAAAGAATAACATTTAGACCAAATGATTTATTATTTATTATTTGAAATAAATAATAATCACTAAACTAAAACAAGAAGATTATCCAATCGTATTATTGATCACAACATAATTTAATAATTAAACCATATTTAGAATTTATTTTACAAAATATTAAACTAGTTATGATATAAAATAATAAAATAAAATAAAATGTTAAGATTTAATAAGAATAAACTTTCAGAAAATATTTGTATAAGTTTTAAAATAAACAAGATTTATAAACTGCTTTTATATATATATTTATTTTTTTTTGTTAATGCCCAAAAATCATTTTAAAAAAAAGATGAGGGTGCCCGGTTCGAACCCGGGACCTCATGGTTGAGGGTGCAAGAGACTAACCAGTGAACCAGGGCCGTAGCCTTGGTTTCACTTGGTTTTTAAATCTTTTAAACACAAGTCCAAAATAACCCCCAAATTCATATGAACCCTAAAACGTTTTTGATCCAATTGAACATCGAATCATACAAGTTAATGGAATCAAAGTTAGGGCTTTGATCACACATGTAAAATCGAGTTTGTGTATATGTTTAATTACCTGAATTGATGTAATTTCAATGGAGAACGAGTAGAAGAGCATATCGCGACCATGTATCACCGGTTTGATACCCAAACGACGACGATAATCAAATTCGTTGTACAGTTAGTTTCTAATGATATTAAGGATAGATAGCCCTCTGTTAATTTCTAGTTTAGAAGCTTTGATGGTGGTTTTCGAACGTGTTGCAGGTCCGCGTGGTGAAAGGAATCAGAGGTGATGTTTACGTGTGTTTCAGGTGGAATTGAAGGTATTACATGATTAGGGAAGGCAATATGATTGTTCACGTTCGATTAATTAGGTTTTAATTGTGGTTTAAATCTCGAACGGCTATGTAGTTTAATATGGATCGGTTATGTAATTGATTATGCTAGAAACCGGTGTTTAAACGCGTTTATAGTGTGCATTCAAGTTCTAATCACCCCTTTAAACGATACGAAACGGTTTTTTGGGTTTAAAATAGGCGATTTTTGGGGTTTTAAGGGCGGCCGGAGCTCGGCGGAGCTTGGCCGGAGCTCCGCCGGAAAATCGGGGGTGAAGGGGGGGTTGGTTTGGGTTTTAAGAAAATTACACAATGGTCCCTGTAGTTTATGAATGTTATCATTTCATGTAATTATCTTTCTTTTGGAGTTTCCAAAATGACTAAAACACCCCCTTACTTTGAGTTCAAGATCTTTTTAAGATTACAACTTATTATTATTATTATTATTATTATTATTATATATTATTATTATTATATATTATTATTATTATTATTATTATTATTATTATATTATTATTATATTATTATTATTATTATTATTATTATTATTATTATTATTATTATTATTATTATTATTATTATTATTATTATTATTATTATTATTATTATTATTATTATTATGTTGTTGTTGTTGTTATCCAATAGTTAATTTATTAACTTTACATTAAAAAAATTAAGGACAAATTAAGAGGTAGGCATAAGTAATCCATAAGTTTTATAATTGACCACAATGGCCCTTACAAGAATAAATTATGTTAACTTGTAATTAACGAAAAATACGAGATGTTACAGTCTCCCCAACTTTTAAGAATTTCGTCCCGAAATTAAGAATGAAACTTGGGCGAACAGAATACTTATGGTGAAAGATAAGTGTACTTACGGACAGTGATTGGCGTTTGATTACAAATGAGATGTTTCACTTTATGGAATCTTACAAGTCTCTTGACATAATGCATGTAATTTGAACTCTTCCAATGAAATGCGAGACGTTTTGAGATGAAATGTTGGAAAACGATGACGAGTTACCGTGGTATGTTAGACTTATAAGCCACAACTTCTAGAATATAACTTCTTAGTAAAATGATGTCTAGAAATCAATAAAAGACCAACAATGATGAGAAAGGTTAACCGTCGGAATTTAAGAATCACAAACGTCACTATATGAAACGATCTTAACGCATATCTTATGAATATGTATTCCTCCTTTGACCAACCATCGGTGTAAGAATGATACGATATGCGAAGATTTTGAAATGAGTTCACGATAATGGTTAAGATTATTATTAAAAAAACAGAAAAAGAATCGATCACCCAAAATTAACGATCGATGTTTAACGACATACCACAGCATACGACTATTTGAGATAGATGCAAGTTAATTTCTCGACCCATTATCTCACATGAGTCAATATAATGCACCAATTGTCATCATGACTGCTAAGATAAGATGCATTTTAGTTGAAAGAAAAGTTAAGCAGGAGATCCATAGGATCACGAATGTTAGGTCTGTCATATGTATAGGTAAGACACTTGGATACATACCAAGTTATGTCTTTCCATTGAAGGTAAGACACTTGGATACATACCAAGTTACGTCTTTCATTTATGCCAAACCCATGACTACAAGTTACGAAGGTTTATGAACCATTATATCCACATTGCAATGAGGATAATAACGAGTCTTGTTGTTCGAATACAGGATAGAGTTTTAAATATTTCCAAGGTTAAAAAGCGATTCAAGAAGTGATACAAACAATAAGAAAGGTATTTGTAGCCATGTTTTGCAAGGTAACAAATTTCCAAATGCAGATTGCATACGTAATTCATCAAACCCATAAGTACAGTCGAGAACATTCGTATGACTAGAAAGACATAATCACAAGTTGATAATGTCTTTATTTAGCAGAAAGATTGTTTAAGAAGACTACCATCACGCAATCATGTGTAATCATGTGTTGATGATATCTCAAAATGAAAGTTGATAAGTAAGGAATAAATGGTTCCATATAGCTAGATCAAATCAAAACATGAGAATAAAGGGAAAGAAATCGATTTAAGAATTTAAATGTTCCAAGCTTGGAATCAAAATCAACCTAAAGCGATCAGGTTTCCTTTCAAGTTCAGAGGTCATGCTTTGGCTTGATAGGTCGAAACACTAACATTGTTTCACCCTTCAAGTTACTACATGCTTCTCGTCACTTGATTACAACCTTGGTAAGTTGAAGATCAAGAAATAGGAATAGTCATCAAGGTGTGGTTTTCACTCCTAACTTGATGGTGTATTCCCAAGGTATGACCATTAACTTACCAATCAAAAAGTTCAATCCCAACTCATTGTTGAGAATCCACAGAAATAAGACGAGGTAACTCACCATTAAGGTAAAGGACGTCTCCCCTATCTTAACGGTGAAGTTTTACAAAAACAAAATAT
Organism: Flaveria linearis; assembly: GCA_024085815.1. Taxonomy (NCBI): domain Eukaryota; kingdom Viridiplantae; phylum Streptophyta; class Magnoliopsida; order Asterales; family Asteraceae; genus Flaveria; species Flaveria linearis. The sequence continues at coordinate 30,463,391 of CM044008.1, forward strand.
AATAGGATGAACTTCTTCATCAAAATACAGAATTCACTCCTACTTTGATGAGGTCGTTTCATTTGAGAAAATACAATCCATAAGAATGAAATTTTCATCAAGGTATGGAATTCATGCCTATCTTGATGATTGAATTTCATAATAACAAGAAAACAATCGGAAATTGACAATTGTCACCAAAGTACGGGTTTCAATCCTATTTTGGTGAGATCATGTCATTTGTGAAATGCCATTCCAAAGAAAATAATCGAAGTCAATCCTCAAGATGAGGTAATCACTCCAATCCAGAGGATGAAATTTCATAAAACACGCGATTGAAAACCATTTATCGAAACGAATAGAGAATCATCAAAGTAAGGGAATCACCCCTGTTTTGATGAGTTAGAGTCATTTAGGAGATACGAGTGTTCTTAGTCATAGGTTGACTTACAAACGCTTGCATCTCCCATGGTGCAAACGGTACGAAGTTTGACATAACAGCGAAAAGAAAAGAATATCAATTAGAAATTCAGAAAATTTCAAGTTACATTAATGTAACAAAACAGTAAATCATTCTTACAAGCTTAAGATCAAGGTTCAAGATAACAGAATTTGTTGTGGTGTTCTAATCTTGGAGGGTTTAAATCGGAAAGACGAAATCAAGGACATGCATTATTCAACACCACAATGAGATGTGAACATTCGATTCACAATCGAAAGGAATACATGGACTTCTCAAATTATGAGGTCAACGATAACCTTATTGAAGACATGTGTACTTATAAGTGGTATCAAAGTTATAATTAGTTTATTCGATTATTAAGGTGAGTGACCACTTATAATATTTGAGTTAACAAAATTAACATTTAATTAGCAAAGTATCCCGAGATGTAGGAATTCCACCTACAACATTGAATGTCTTTAGTTATGGGACACACCCTTAGGAAGGTTTGAAAACCATAAGTAACGATTTAAAGTTTTAAAGATCATTCGGTTTAGATTTCCAATATCTTTGGGTATAACAAGAGTCATGTACACATTGATCAAGGTATAGAAGTAGCTACATGAAACGCCTAATGTGTAACGATGTTTAAACGTGGGAGTTGAAAGGTAAGACGAGTTCAATATCACAGGAACATTACGTATGATAAGAATGAGAAGAAACCAGTTCAAGGAATCAAAGATTTTTAAAATACAAAGAGAATGGTTCCATTGGTAATTACCATTTGGAATCGTTGACATGTCAAGGTAAATTGACCCATTGGCCTTAGAAACTTGTGTATGTTGACCATAGTTTATCACTCATCCCAGAAATCCCCAGGTAAGCATAACTGGTCTCGCAATGAGATTTATACGATATGCTTGCCTTAGCCCGAAGGCCTTTTGCCAGGAAATCCAGAATACAGGTGTCTATGTGTCACACAAATTTCTTAGGTTCATGAAATCAAAACCTTGATGAGATTTTCATAGATTAGACATAGAGTCTAAGGAATTAATCCCACGATGATAAGTGTAGATTCCACATGTCGTTGAGACTAGGTTTAGGAAGTTCATTTGTCGGGGAGAGTCAAAGAGTCAAAGTTAAGTTTAGGGAGACAAGTAACTAAGTTTTAAGCACACATAAGACAATCCTATGCTAAGGCATCAAGTTGCACAAAAGGCATAGCATTATGTAGCACGCAAACAATAAGTAAGCACAAAAGTGTAATGATCTTTCTATGAGGTTCATGCATAAGCTATAGTCTAGGTCACCATTTCTAATAACCTAAATCCCTATAGTTATGGGCTCTGATACCAATCTATCACACCCCAACCTTGACGGCGGAAACGTCGAGGTGTGAGAGTTATGATTGTTCACAGCCACATAACGCTATTATTAGTTCCAAATATATTAATCAAGATTCAATTGTAACAATACAAGTAAATGTTCAAATAAAGATACATCCAGAATACAAGTATAAAAGTATCCAGATCATTCGTTATTTCTCTAAGTCCAATCCTAAGTGTGATAAGCTTCAAAGAGTAACCTGAAACATGTTAAAAATAAAAGGTCAACATAAAAATGTTGGTGAGCATTCCATAGTTTTCACTACATAAGTATATAAAAGATGGCAATTCAAGTCATAAGTTAGTGAATAAAGTGATTAGGGATGTTATGAACAATGCAACAATCAAACCTCGACAAAGTTTACAAGTCTTATACATTAAAAGTATATATATGATCAGCTAAGTGTATTTGGTTCCCTAGTGCACAAGCATACGGCTCCTAGGAGTCGGCAATACATCGACTTTAGCACCAAATAGGTTGTCTGTCCCATAGATCTATGACTTCGTTGGGCTAGCAATAGTTAATGATTGTACATATGATGCCATAACATGGTAATCACAAAAGTTCAACTAACCACAACTTTAAATAAATTGCCATAAAGTTTACAAGTCTCGAATAAGTTTACAAGTGCAATAATATAAGTTAACATGTTTCACCCCAAAGTGTGAAAATAAGAAAAAGGGGTATGGAAATACTCACATTGCTAAAGGCATTACAAGATGTTGTAAAAGATTAAAGTAAGATCCAAAAGATAATCCCAAATTGTTAATTACAAGACACCTAAATATATATTACAAGATGAAGATTAATAATATGATTAGCATTCAAATAAGAATTTGAGTTTTGATAGATTTAAGGGTTTTGATAAGTAATTATTTACATTTTGACGTCATTAGAAGAATTATATATCTAAGTATTTTATAGATGACTTTAAGTATAAATATTGATAAGGTTTAGTATGTAATTATGTCTTTATAATTGTTTAAAATAATAGGAATAACATATTGATTAATAAGAATTATTAATCTAAACCATTTTTTAAAGTATACTTTATAAGGAAATAATATTTGTAAAAGAAAATTAATATTATTAAGATTTATTGTTTCATGTCTAGTAATTATTTAATTATTTTAAAAGAAAACAATTTAAATATAAAAGATAGATAAAATAATTTGCCTTTAAAAGAATAACATTTAGACCAATGATTTATTATTTATTATTTGAAATAAATAATAATCACTAAACTAAAACAAGAAGATTATCCAATCGTATTATTGATCACAACATAATTAATAATTAAACCATATTTAGAATTTATTTTACAAAATATTAAACTAGTTATGATATAAAATAATAAAATAAAATAAAATGTTAAGATTTAATAAGAAATAAACTTTCAGAAAATATTTGTATAAGTTTTAAAATAAACAAGATTTATAAACTGCTTTTATATATATTTATTTTTTTTTTGTTAATGCCCAAAAATCATTTTAAAAAAAAGATGAGGGTGCCCGGTTTGAACCCGGGACCTCATGGTTGAGGGTGCAAGAGACTAACCAGTGAACCAGGGCCGTAGCCTTGGTTTCACTTGGTTTTTAAATCTTTTAAACACAAGTCCAAAATAACCCCCAAATTCATATGAACCCTAAAACGTTTTTGATCCAATTGAACATCGAATCATACAAGTTAATGGAATCAAAGTTAGGGCTTTGATCACACATGTAAAATCGAGTTTGTGTATATGTTTAATTACCTGAATTGATGTAATTTCAATGGAGAACGAGTAGAAGAGCATATCGCGACCATGTATCACCGGTTTGATACCCAAACGACGACGATAATCAAATTCGTTGTACAGTTAGTTTCTAATGATATTAAGGATAGATAGCCCTCTGTTAATTTCTAGTTTAGAAGCTTTGATGGTGGTTTTCGAACGTGTTGCAGGTCCGCGTGGTGAAAGGAATCAGAGGTGATGTTTACGTGTGTTTCAGGTGGAATTGAAGGTATTACATGATTAGGGAAGGCAATATGATTGTTCACGTTCGATTAATTAGGTTTTAATTGTGGTTTAAATCTCGAACGGCTATGTAGTTTAATATGGATCGGTTATGTAATTGATTATGCTAGAAACCGGTGTTTAAACGCGTTTATAGTGTGCATTCAAGTTCTAATCACCCCTTTAAACGATACGAAACGGTTTTTTGGGTTTAAAATAGGCGATTTTGGGGTTTTAAGGGCGGCCGGAGCTCGGCCGGAGCTTGGCCGGAGCTCCGCCGGAAAATCGGGGGTGAAGGGGGGTTGGTTTGGGTTTTTAAGAAAATTACACAATGGTCCCTGTAGTTTATGAATGTTATCATTTCATGTAATTATCTTTCTTTTGGAGTTTCCAAAATGACTAAAACACCCCCTTACTTTGAGTTCAAGATCTTTTAAGATTACAACTTATTATATTATTATTATTATTATTATTATATTATTATTATTATTATTATTATTATTATTATTATTATATTATTATTATTATATTATTATTATTATTATTATTATTATTATTATTATTATTATTATTATTATTATTATTATTATTATTATTATTATTATTATTATTATTATTATATTATTATTATTATTATTATTATTATTATTATATTATTATTATTATTGTTGTTGTTGTTGTTATCCAATATTAATTTATTAACTTTACATTAAAAAAATTAAGGACAAATTAAGAGGTAGGCATAAGTAATCCATAAGTTTTATAATTGACCACAATGGCCCTTACAAGAATAAATTATGTTAACTTGTAATTAACGAAAAATACGAGATGTTACATTCCACCACGTCAAATCCTTACCTACTAGAGAGCAGGAAGCATACTTCACCTTCTGATTCTCAGCACAGTCACTAATGTCCATCACAGTCTCCATCTTTTCAATCTAACGGGTCAAGAATATAGCTCCACCCTTTCCTGCAGTACCACTTTTGCTTGCACATCATGAGCTCATGTATGTACAACCAGTCATGCCTCTAGTACTATTTCCTTCCAGGTTATTACTTCCACCATGTCCAACTCTAAACTGCTAGGATCATCACATAGCCCAGTTCAAGCATATCCTTAGTGTACTGAAGATGTTTATATATAGGGTTCCCCGCAGCGTTCCCACCACACCAACGATATACCAAGAACGATGCTTAAACTGGTTACATGACATCCACTTATTCTATCAAGCTTAATGCTAGAACATCCAAATGTCGAATGCCCTAAGTCTTAGGATCCATTCGAACAAAGCAACATAAGTACAAAGAGCCTCACCTCTCTACTGCAATTCTTTAAAGACCAAGTACATCTTGAACATGTAGTCAATTTCCATCATCATAGAAACAAAAGCGATTTCAACGTCCCATAGATACTGAGCTAAAATGTCAAGGTATGATTCCCATGAAGGTCCAAGATCGGTTTGTACTAATGGAAGGATAAAGGATATAGGTGTTTCTACACCATTGATCATAATAAGAACATGAACTCCAATTTCCCATGTAAAGAATGGAAGATTCGTACTAACTATGACGTTATCTCACGAAAGGGTTGCTAGATTTCGCATGCACTGCAAATTGCAATTAAGTGTGCACCCGTAATGGTAATTTTCATTGCATGGTCAACACTAGCTCCTCCCACCGGAGTCAACATGTCTTGTTAAGTACAGAGTGTTATCTATGATTGGAGAACCAAGGATATGGTCACTAACCGAATGTTAAGTAACCGAAGTTGTATAGAGGAATTGATCAAGAAAGCATTCACTTAGATAAGGGATGGTCAAACGAGTCTATTTAGTATAGACCGAGATCCAATAAAGTTGTCATCCAGTCCCGAATACGCCACGACCCTTACGTTGTCGTCAATTAAGCTAGCATGTCCATCTCCTAATATTCAACTCGCAAGTTATAATTAAAGCTTGTACAGCATCACCAACACCCGTAGGCACATATAACAAGGGTTTGCTTAACGCCCAATGTCCTTTAAAAGAATCCTTACACTCGCACTTATCAATCCAGCCCAAATACTAATCAAGGGTATAACGGGTGAACATCCTTACCTAATGCTTTCTTAAGGTACGCACAGATAATATGACGAACAAAGTTCTCTCAAAAAGAAGATTATAGATAACACATAAGGTAGGCAACACAACACTACTGGTAATGCACATAAAACATTCTCATGTATAATAGTACACACATAATCCTATGATGCATACTACATTAGGGTACTTAGGTTATAGTCTAGGTCGAATAATCCACCTAATTCTCTATAACCAATGGCTCTGATACCAATCTGTCACACCCCCGCTGGTAGCGGAAACATGAGGATGCGACGGACGGGATCGACATAACACATTGGGGGTCTAAGAGAATCACTATAAGGCGTTCTTCGTAAATGGGTCATGACAACGCCCGACACATATGAACAAGTGTCAAGATCAATCACTCCATTACGAATAACCAATGAAATATGTTCACCAAAAGTTTCATCAAAACCAAATAGTCCAAAACACAATAAATAATCCCAGATCCAACAAGCACACCATTAAAACATCCAGACATAATTGGTCCAAAAGTGCCATAAAAAAATAAGATCAAATAAAAATCCAAAATAATCTAATGCTCCCGAGAGAGCGGTCCCGTCTAAGTCCATATCCATTCCACTTATGCATTGTTACCTGAAAAGACATGCTCATAAAAGTCAACATACGTTGGTGAGTTCACAGGTTTAATGTACAAAACATGCCGTGTATCCATGTAAAACAGAAAAGAGAGTGTGTGAGTAAGAGAACATAGTAGCCATAGAATCCATACAAATCAATAGTCATACCCATGTCCATAACCGGATTATATTCACCCAAGGGCTCGCACAAGGCCAAATTAGTCTTAGCTAGCATACCAACAACAAGGGTGTCAGTCCAAGTACAGATAGCACATTTGTAAGAACTCTAGACTAAATCCTATGGTCCAAACCACACACAAGTTGTTTATAACACGGCGTAGAACAAAACATTTGAGCAAGCTTTTCCCCCAAGAAAATATATTAAAAAGGGGCCGTGAAACTCACCTTGAAATGAGGTGAAGATAAGTGAATAAAAGACTTCTACAATTGAGAACAACGAACGATCAAGTACCTATAATGGTTATAATTAAGTTTTCAGACACGTCCAAAGAGAAAAGGAATATGTTCGGTTGGTTTCGGGTCGGTTCGGGTTCATCGTGCGCCACACACACATAGTATATTAGCAAAATAATAATAATAATGATAATAATAGTAATAGTAATACTAATAATAATAATAATAATAATAATAATAATAATAATAATAATAGTACACACGACACACACCATACTACATACAATATATGTAGATATATATTAGCACCCACACATACTAAATGCAAACATATACCCACGCATACCTTCGGGTCCTTCGACCCGCACATATAAATAAACGTACAAAAGCATACGCCCACAAGTTCATTCATACAATATATATATGTATACATGGCTGCACACACATACATATATATAATATACAAAGCATAAACACACTCATACACCATTGCATACATGCATATATCATACACACACAAACACACTTCGCAGCATACATACACACTCACACTGCACATATACATACACACACATTATACATACATATATCATATGTATGCACATACACACATCGCAGCATACACACACGCTACACATATACCTTCATTCGCATACATACATATATAACAACACATACAAATATATATATGCATACACAGATGCAAACCATACATACACATATATACATCACGCACACAGCAGTCGAAGGCTGCTGTGTTTGTTCTTCCTGCGCAACACACACAACCATATATATATACGTAGACAGGTACCATACATACAAATACACGCACCGATACATACAAACGCGTACACACATAACGCGCACACACACACAGAGACCGGCGCAACTGTAACCAGATGGGGCACTTTTCAACAGAGTGTATGGCACCAAGAACAAATGGTGGCCAAACACAAACCAGACCAAACTACACTGAGAAAGATCACTAGAATGAGAAGCCAAAGCAGCAAGCTGCAGTTGCTATTGAAGAAGGAGGCTTTGACTGGAGCTTTCAGATAGAAGATGCATCTCCAAACCAAGCTCTTATGGCAGACCATGATGAAACCAAGGTATTGGAAAATCTTTGCTCTTCTGAATGCATTGCTAAAGTTAATAGATACAGGTCATATAACTTATAGCTGAGATCTGACCTTGAGTCCTTAAACATCTTAAAAGCTGATTTTAAAAGAGCTAAAAATGATTATAAACTCAAAATAGAAGATTTAGAGAAAACCATTTCAACTCTTAAACATGATCTAACAAATTACAGGACTCAGATCAAAGATCTCACAGCTTAGTTAACTGAATGCCAGGCTGAGCTTGTGATAAGCAAAGCTAAGGCAGAAAACTGTGTTCTTGAAGAAGAAACCTTCAAGAACATAATATCCTCATCCTTGCATGCAAAAGTGTATTATCAAAATAAGCAGGGACTGGGATCTAGTGAGATAGCTCCTCCACACACCATCTTGTCTGTAAGATCTCCTAGGTATGGAACTTGTGAAGATGAGCTTCCCCTCATAGATCCTTTGACTGAAGAGGATGAAGAGGAGATGGTGAAGAATGACTCTGGTTTGAGTGAAGAAGAGCATTCTAAGAAGGGTCACCATCCCTCTAAGAAGAGTAAAGCTGTTGGGATGACCAAGTCAAGAAGAAAGAACTTGATCAGGAAAGCCAAAAAAAATCAAAGAAGGCTCAAGAGATCAAGGCCACTTTTGACTCTAAGCAGAAACAAGTTTTTATCTCTGCAGGGTTTGAAGTGGTTAAGACTGATGACATGAACTCTGGTTCATGTGCAACTCATCTCAGCAACAAGAAGAAGATTGATCAGTTGTGTGTTAGCCTAGACCATCCAACTCCAAGAACAGTTCTCAACCCAAAAGAACTGTCATAGCTCCTGCAAAGGTGAAGGTGGAGAAGGGATGTGACCAAAGTCAGTCCTCTTCTATAAAAATGACTCTTGGAAAGAAGAAACTGAAGTGTGTCATGTGTGAGAGTACTTCTCATTTGGCCAAGGATTGTCCATATAATCCTAAAGGTACTCTTCACATGATGAACAAAGAGAGAAATTCCCCGATAAAGCTGCTAGTACCAGGTAAACTCTTCTAAGAGTTCCAAGAAGAACTTAGCTTCGGAAGGAAAATTTGTTTCCTTCGGAAGTTCCAAAATGAAGAAGAAGGCAAGTGGAAAACTACCTTCGGAAGAAAAATTGGTCTCGGAAGAAAGGAATGCTTCCGAAGTACTGAAGCTTGCTGCAGTAAAAGAAAGTTCTTCCGAAGGTCCAGTCATCAAAACTTCCGAAGTTTCAAGAACTTCCAAAGTATTGAAGGTCAAGTCCAAACTTCCAAAGGTGGTATGGAAGTCAAAGAAAGGCCAAATGACTAAAGGTTCTTCATCAACAACAACATAAGCTCCTCAAAGCACAACCATAGGATCTATTACTATTGCATTGTCTTCAACTGTTTTAAATGAGCCCAAGACCAATGAGGCTTGGGTTTCCAAATGTGACTAGCTATCTCTTTGTGGAGGAACAACTAAAGTCAAATAAAAATGTGTGGATCATTGACAGTGGTTGTTCCAGGCACATGACAGGCAATAGGTCACTACTCTAAAAGTTTGAAAGAATTGATGGAGAACCAGTTGCTTTTGGAGGAGATACAGGTGGTTACATTAGTGGAAGGGGCAAGGTCACAAATGGTAAGCTCAGCATTGAAAAGGTAAACTTTGTCAAGGAGCTTGGATACAATCTTTGAGTGTATCTCAATTTTGTGATCAGAATCATAACATGCTTTTACTGAGCATGAGTGCATTGTTCTCAAACCCAGGGTGGTCATTCCTCATGAGCACATCCTACTCAGAGCCCCCAGAAAAGGGAACATGTACAAGATGGATTTGCAAGAAACATCTCCCTCAGGAGAAGTTTCATGCTTTCTATCTAAAGCAAATAGTGATAAGTCTTTCCTTTGGCATAAAAGAATGTGCTATGTAAACTTTAATAATATGAATAAATTAATTAAGAATAATTTGGTAACTGGATTACCAAAAAGAGAGTTTACAAGTGATGATCATTGTGTTGCATGCCTGAAAGGGAAGCAACACAAGGTATCTCACAAGCCTAAGGAAAGAAACTCCATCACTAATCCCTACACTTGTTACATATGGATCTCTTTGGCCCTACCAGTGTAATGAGTTTAGGAAGGACTTCTTATTGTTTAGTGATCACAAATGATTTTACAGGATTCATTTGGGTCTTCTTTCTTAGAACTAAAGATGAGACCCCTGGGTTTCTAAAGAATTTCATCTTAAAGATTGAGAATCAATGTGATCACAAGGTCAAAACCATAAGATGTGATCAAGGAACTAAGTTCAAGAATAAAATACTTGATACATTTTGTGATGAAAAGGGTATTACAAGACAATATAGTGCTCCCAGGACTCCTCAGCAAAATGGTGTTGCTGAGAGGAGAAACATGACACTAATTGAAGCTGCAAGAACTATGTTGTCTGACTCTAAACTGCCTATCACCTTCTGGGCAGAGGCAGTCAATACTGCCTGCTATGTGCAAAATAGAGTTTTAGTAGTTAAGACACATGGTAAGACTCCTTATGAACTTTGGCACAAGAGGAAACCTTTTATTGGTTTTCTCAGGTCATTTGGGTATCCTTGCACCATCTTGAATACCATAGATCATATTGCCAAGTTTGCTGAGAAATCAGATGATGGACACTTCATTGGATACTCTTCTCAAGCTAAAGCTTATAGAGTATACAATCTTAGAACTAGAGTAGTTGAGGAGTCACCCATGTGACTTTCAATGAACACACTCCTAGTGTGAAAGGTTCTGGTCCGGATTGGCTGTTTGATCTTGATTAGTTACCAACTGTTTTAACAAATCTTGTGAGCATGTTTCAGGGTCCACAGATATATTACCTACAGGTGATTCTGATCCTAGATTTGAGCTAAGAAGAGCTTCAAGCTACATATCTTCAGCTCCAGTGGTAACTAATCTTGTAAATGAAGCTTCGACCAGCACATCAATGACAAATCCTGCTAATACATCTGAGTTGCCTTCATCTTCCAGTTTTGAAGCACAAAACTCAAATGTAGGAACTTCAAATGTTGGATAACATGGTGGTGGTGACAATGATCAGGAATTTCTTGATGCTGAGAACCATCCCATTGAAGAAAATCTCAATGATGTCACACACTCATTGGATCAAGTTAATCTTGATAAGTGTACTTAGGGGTGTAAACGAGCCAAGCCGGCTCGCAAGCTACTCGGGATCGGCTCGAAAAAAGCTCGAATCGAGTTGAGCTTAAACGAGCTCGAGCCCGAGCTCGAGTTCAAATTATTGCTCGTTTACTAAACGAGCTCGAGGTCGAGCTTCAGGATATCGAGCTCGAGCTGGCTCGCGAGCCTAAACGAGCTTTTTGTATATATGTATTTTTTACTTACATATTAAATATATATAAATACATATTTACATAAATTATATTATTAAATATATTATTGTGATAAAAAAATAGTTAAATAATATATATTGTGTTATATATAAAAAGTATGCTTATAAATAATTATAAAAGTAATTATAAAAAATATATATTTAATAATTTAACAATAAACTAGCCGAGCTCGAGCCGAGCTCGAGCTTGAAAATTTTCTAACGAGTCGAGCTCGAGCTTTATAAATAAAACTATAAACGAGCCGAGCTCGAGCTCGAGCTTCCTAAAACCAAAACGAGCCGAGCTCGAGCCTTAGCGAGCTCGGCTCGGCTCGGCTCGTTTACACCCCTAAGTGTACTGCTGTAGAGGGTGAGTCCTCCTTGCCAGATCAGAATTTCTCCAATTTAGATCTGTCTAAACAACTTGTTGTGATACCTCAACTAAGGATCCACAAGTCTTACCCTTCTATAAACATCATTGGAGATGTTGGTACAGGTGTAAGAACAAGAGGACAGTTTCATAATGCCAACATCTGTCTTCACTCTTGTTTCTTGTCCCAAATAGTGCCAAAGAAGATTGATGAAGCTCTAAAGGATGGAAGTTGGGTTGAAGCTATGCAAGAGGAGTTGCTTCAATTCAAGAGGCAAAAGGTTTGGAACCTATGTCCTCTTCCTCAAGAGAAGACTACCATAGGTACAAAATGGGTTTTCAGGAATAAGAAGGATGATAGAGGACTTGTCATCAAAAACAAGGCTAGACTAGTTGTTCAAGGGTATACTTAAGAAGAAGGGATTGACTATATAGATGTCTTTGCTCCTGTAGCAAGACTTGAAGTTGTTAGGATATTCTTAGCTTTTGCTGCATCCAAGAACTTTAAGGTCTATCAACTTGATGTCAAGTGTGCTTTTCTCTATGCAGTGATTGATGAAGAGGTGTATGTCAGACAACCACCTGGTTTTGCAGATCCTTATCATCCTGATTATGTCTGCAAGCTTGACAAAGCTCTCTATGGGCTACATCAGGCACCAAGAAAGTGGTATGAGACTCTATCTCAGTACCTCTATCAGCATGGCTACAAAAGGGGTACCATTGATGGAACTCTCTTCATCAAAGGAACAAAGAATGACTTAATGCTAGTTCAAGTATATGTGGATGATATCATCTTTGGGTCAATTAATCCAAAGCAATTCAAAGACTTTGAGAAGCTGATGAAAGATAGATTTGAAATGAGTGCCATGGGGGAACTCAATTTCTTTCTAGAAATTCAAGTGAAGCAAGTTGACACTGGTATCTTCATAAGTCAGTCAAAGTATATGCAAGACATACTTAAAAGATTCAACATGACTGAATGTAAGGTTGCTAAGACACCCATAGCTAGAAACCACTCCCTTGGATCTGATCTTGAGGGGGAGTGTGTTGATGAACATCTTTACAGGGCTATGATTGGGTCTCTTATGTATCTTACAGCTAGCAGGCTAGATATTATGTTTGCTACTTGCATATGTGCAAGATATCAGGACAACCCCAAGATATCACACCTAATCACTGTCAAAAGAATTTTAAGATACCTTAAGGGAGCTCCATCTCTTGGCCTTTGGTATCCAAAAATTCTGACTTCAACCTGTATGCATATACAGATAGTGATTATGGTGGATGCAATATGACTGCAAAGTCTACATCAGGGGGATGTCAATTTCTTGGTGGAAGGATAGTCTCTTGGCAATGCAAGAAACAATCCTGTGTGTCTGCATCAACTGCTGAGGCTGAATACATTGCTACTGCAAGCTGCTGTGCTCAAGTGCTTTGGATTCAAAATCAGATGCTAGACTATGGTTTCAACTTCAAAGAGACTCCCATTCACATAGACAACAACAGTGCTATTTCAATCACAGAGAATCCTGTGCAACACTCAAGAACTAAGCATATCAACATCAGGTATCATTTGATTAGAGATAATTTTGAAAAGGGATTAATCAAACTAATCAAAGTTCACACAGATGAACAATATGCTGATCTGTTCATAAAGGTTTTTGATGAACAGAGATTTAAATATCTTATATCAGCTATTAGGATGATTAACTTTGAGTAGCTTTTCTTAAAACTTAATCATATTATTTCTAAAACTATGTGTGTTCTATGTTGTCCATTCTATCACTTTAATAAGCCCCAGTTTCTCTTCGGAAGAAAACCTTTAGAATTTTACTATTTTTATCTTTCGGAAGATTTAAAGTTGCCTTCGGAAGCTTTTATTCATCTCAGAATGAAATTGGTATAATTTGCTTATGAAGCAAAATTCTTCAAAATTTTTGAAATATCTTCCGAGGCAAAATTTGCTTTCGGAAGCTTTTCAGTCGAAACTTCCGAAGTTAAATAACCTTCGGAAGATTTCTCGGCTTCCAAGAAAACTATTTTTTTTGGGCAAAAGAAAACTGCTTTTCAGAGGTGGGATCGACACACAGATTACAAAGTTTATCCTCTTTCATTTACTTTGTCTCAAATCCAATTCATACAAATACCCAATGGTTACCCCTCTTTCTTCTACCTGCTCCAAATTCACACCATACCTCAAACCTAATCTTTCTCAAACCGCATCTGTTCTTCACCTTTCTTCACCCTTAAGTTTTTCTAAATGGCCAACATTCAAAACAGAAACAACCCTGAATTCTCCATGCAACTCCATAGGCAACACAATCAGGTTGCTTTGTTGCACTCTGAGAAAGATGATAGTTTCTCAGAGGTTTGTCGTTTTCTGGCTCTATCTAACTACTACACCTCCCTCACCCTTGATCCTACTCTTTATGAGGATCATCTGCTTGACTTTTGGAGGACATGTCAAGAGGTTATCATGGATGGGGAGAAGGCATTGTCTGCCACAGTACAAGGGAGGACAGTCTTTATCACTCCAACCATCATCAACATCCATCTTCAGCTGGATGATGAAGAAGGTGAACTGTCTTTCCCAAAGGGTTGTTAACTATTCCTTTAAGTAGATGGGCTATGAGGGAGATTTCTTTGTAAAGACCTTCAGGAAAGGGAAGGTCTCATCCCAGTGGAACTACCTACTCCATATAGTGATTCACAGCTTGTCTAACAAGCATGGTGGGTGGGACTAGATTCCTGAGGATCTCTCCTTTATTGTTCATGGAATGGTGCAAGGGGTCAAGTTCAGGTACTCTCAATTTGTATATACAAACTTGCTTGCTAACTTGGACTCCTTAGAATACTATATGTTTCCTAGATATGTTCAACACATTCTCAATTGTGAACTTGGCTTACAGTTGAGAAACAAATAATATTCTTAAATTGGGACAGATGAAGCCAGGTATCTTTAAGATTATGAAGAAGCCAGCTATAGGTTTCTCAGGGGTAGAAACAGCCCTTGTCCCCAAAATGTTAGAGCTCATTGCTCAAGGTGACAACCTAGCAACACAAGCTAGTGTTGAACCCACACCTATCATCTCCTTACCCTCAAAAAGATCCCATATAACCCACACTTACCAAAGAAAATCCAAACGAACCCCTGCTCAAGTTATTGAGCCTGTGCAGACCCCCATACACTCACCCATACAGGAAGAAGTGGATACTAGAGCTCCCACTTCTCCTGAGGAGCAAACCACTCCCATCTCTTCAAGAATCAGTGCTGATGTTCCTCATGATCAGCCTGATGAGCTCATAAGCCCAACTGCCTTAAGCCTTCACTCTGAGTCTCAACACTCAAGTGAACAACCTTCAGGGGACAGTTACCATCCCCAGCCTTTGGGCTTAAATAACCAAATTCCTAACCTTGAATTCTACACTGATGAGGACTTAGGCTTCAGTGAGCACCATGAATCTCTCTACTCATCACCTACTCAAAAGAGAGGAGTGCTTCTGAATTCCCTATGTCTACCCCACATCAGTTACCCATTGCTGAGGTGGGTCCTTCTGAACCTGTTCAGGGGATCCATATGGAAGAGGCTCTCACTTCTACAAGTGATTACATCATTAAGACCTCAACCATGGCAACTCAGCCCATTGACACTTCATCTGAGGCTGTCAATGAGCAGAGGAAATCCGGCAGCCCAGAATACCAAGCTGGTGATGAGAGTGAGGACTTAAGTCCAATTCTCTCATCCTCCCATGATTCTTCTGATGAAGATAGGGGAATCTGAGACTAAAGGGGCAAAAACTATCAAAAACATGCACCTACTTAGTCTCAAAGGTTAGTCATCTTGAATTTCAAGTGACTACCTTAAACAAGAGGGTCAATGATCAGCAACTTGAGATATCTTATCTCAAGGAAAAACTAGCTGGGAGACCTTTAAGAAGAGCTCAACCAGGAACACAAGAACCTGTGGATGTGATTGACCTAATTCCTAGCTCACCTATACAAGAGGGTGATGCTACCAAAAAGGGGGAGAAAGTCATTACAATCACAGAACTAGGAGTTCTTCAAGGAGTATGGACATTGAGGACTCACCATCCTCTCTTGTAATTGTACCTGCGCAGCAACCTCCTCAAATTCACATTGATGTGAACTTCCTAGACTACTTGTTTCAGAGTCTCTTTGAGGAGGGTATACCAAGGGCAATGCCATTTGATAGCAGAGCCATCATCCTTCATGAGCCATCTACTCAAACAACTCAACCTCAACAAGCTAGTAGGTTGGCTCAGGTTACTCAAGAAGTTGAAGAAGATAGACCAAGGCAATCAGGTAATGTCATTGGTTAACTAGATGTTGAGGCAGACCCTGAAATTAGCTTCAAAGGGAAAACCTTGACTGAAGGCCCAGTGATAGAGCCTGAGAGCCCTATCTTACAATCAATTGATGAAGTGACAGAAATTGAAACACCTGTCACTACAACAACTACTTCAGCAACTCAATCCCTTAGTGAAACACCTGCTGATGAAGGTGTATCACAGTCTCTCTCTGGCCAGAGCTTGGATGCTACACCAAGCAATGAATGCCAAAGCTCTCTCCACCCTGAGTCATAAAGGTCTGTGGGTGATAAAGGGAAAAGGGTTCTAACCCCTGAGGAGATTAAGGAGGAGGAAAGAGAAAGAAAGAGGAAGCTAAGGGGAGTAAGTTCCACTGGGTCTTCAAGCTTCATGCAAGCTGCAATCAGGGCTGCTCCCAGACCAAACAATCAAGATGATGAGTTGAGGGTAGTTAGGATTACTTACTTACAGACCAGGAACTATGACATAGATGAGATTATCTCTCTCCCCTTATAAGAATTAAATGATCTGGCTGACATGGAAATGTCAAGAGAGAGGAAGGAAGCTGAAGATGTAAGAATTCTTCTTGAGAACAAAGAGAAAAAAAGACAACAAAGGCTATACAAGCATGTTCCCACACTCTCACCAGTTCAAGAAAGCCCTGTGCAAGAGGCTGTGGCTACTACACAAGAACCTCAGATAGATAAAGAAACAGATAGACAAAGGATGATAAACTACCTGAGTGCCACAGGTTTCTACCAAACAGAAGTACTTCTTCCCTTTTCCTATGAGTACATTGAGTTTGAGTATCTCAAACAACTTGAACTTCAAGTACTCAAAGAGAATAAGTCAAAAAAGAAAAGGCTAAGGGAAGAAGCTGCAAAGTCAAGAGCTCTTATTCAGAAGAACTTGAAAAAGTCTGCTGATAGACAAAGAATGATGAGCTTCTTGAAGCTGTATGGATTCTCCGGAAGGAGACTTGGCCTTATGTCTCTATCCACTATGGATGAGCATATCAGGGTAATCAAGCAGAAGATCAAGAGTGGAGAGCTTGTTGACTTACACACTCCTCCAAGTCAAGCTCCACCTGAAGTAGAGGTTAAGTTTGAACAACATGAGACAACACAAACTGAACCTCCTGCTTCATCTTCTGATCCACAGCAGGGTCAAAGGCCAGCCTCTTCATCTATTGACCCACAACAAGGTCAAAGGCCAGCCTCATCATCTGACCCACAACAGGGTCAAACTCCCTTTCCTTCTGAACCTGTGAGGGAGGAACATCCAACTGAGGAAGACATAGCTGGTCAACTAGGTGCTGCAGGCCAGTCTTCTCAGTTAAAAACTGCAAAGAGGAAGAAGTGGATGGCTTCTAAATCAAAGTCAAAGAAGAAGAAGAAGTCAAAATCAACCTCCTCTGATACTTAGGGTGAATCAGAACATCCTAAGGAAGTGCAAGAAGAGGAAGCCCAATCACCTTCAATTCAAATGGCTCCTCTTGCATCAGGAAGACCCATCTTATCTTGGACTTATTCAACTAATCCAGAGAGGTGGCATGTAGTCAGAGATCAAGGTGAAGAGAATGTCTACTCTTGGCAAGACCTTTTTAATTTACCTCTGCATGATCTTTTTGACATGAGAAGATACTTCTTAAGTCTGAGTGATCCTGACCCTCTAATGAAGAAAGGAATGGTCATGATC
The DNA here is from genome assembly GCA_024085815.1 of Flaveria linearis. NCBI lineage: Eukaryota > Viridiplantae > Streptophyta > Magnoliopsida > Asterales > Asteraceae > Flaveria > Flaveria linearis. The sequence goes on from CM044008.1 coordinate 30,481,187, forward strand.
ATGTTAAGGACTGTGAACAGCTGAATATCTTTAAGTGTTTTGGTAGCATCAGCCTAGGGGGAGTTTGTAAGGATTCCTAAAGTCTGATGCAGCCAAAAACACTCTAAGTCTTCCTGCATGTTGCATAGAAGAACATGAAGTAGAAATGCTTCGGAAGTTTTACACTTCACTTCAGAAATAAGTGTAAAATCTTCCGAAGCCAAGACCAATATCTTCCGAAGCCAGAAATGAAGTCTTCCGAAGCCAAAGAACCAAGACAAATTCTTCCGAAGACTTTTATCAGACATGCTTTTATCTGATGTACTTTTTCTATAAAGCTGAACCACTTTCTGCTGCCACTCTGGTTGGTCACCAACTTGCATAAGTTGGTGAAAAGGTCCATGCTTTAGGAAAACTGTACATTGAGGTCTTGAGTCTGTGCTTTCTACTTTATGTACCATTATCCTTTTTGTAATATATTAGGATGTGAGCTATGGCATGTCATAGTCACCTGTCAAAAGGCAATCTACCTTTTGACTCTACATTTGATTTTGTAGTTGTCTAATCTTATGTATCCAGCTGGCTTTCATAGTATGGCCGGCTATAGGTTGTAGTATATAGTGTCTCAAGTCCTGTAACTTAGAAGGTGTGCAAATACTTATGCTTGAATACTTGTAACTTTGAACTTGAGAAGCAATATACAGCATCCTTGAAAACCAATTACTTGTGTTGTTATCTTGTTCTGTTTCTAAGTTTACTTGTGTTCCTTGTATCATCATAACCAGTTCTCTATTTGATCTGTTAAGTGTTCTTATACACTCTCCTTATTGTTTTGTTGTGTTGTAAGTGCTACCCTTCACCGGTCCTGCAACTCTTTGTGTACCAATTGAGGAAATCAAGATCGATGAAAAGCTTCATTTTATCAAAGAACCTATAGAAGTCATGGACCGAAAGGTCAAACAATTAAGACGCAACAAGATACCGATTGTTCGCTTGAGATGGAACTTCAAACGAGGACCAGAATTCACGTGGGAACGGGAAGACCAGATGAAACTCAAGCATCCTCACCTATTCGTGGATGACACTCTAGGACCTAACTCCAGCTGAATTCGGGACGAAATTCTCTCAACTGGGGGATACTGTGACATCCGTCACCGAAAGGTCCATCATTTAACGTGACTTTCGTTAACCTTTCTATGATCATTCAATCCTTAACTTCATAAACTATTCGTATGGATATTATACTTGCTTTATCATCTTTTACACTTGTGTTCTCATCGTTAGTTTTATATCCTTAAAACCTTTACGATTGTCCTTATCGTTATCATTAAATATACCATTTTTATATATTATTATTTTCATTAATAAAACCATTTTAAGTTACAAATATCATTATTTGCACTTTTTATCGTTAGTATAACTAGTCAATTAAGGTCGTTTTCAACCGAAGCAAAATTTGGGAACTCGGGGGACGAAGTACAGGGACCAAACATGACATTTAGCCAAACTAGGGCTGGGTATATAAACCCCATTACCAGCCCTAGCCACCACTTATCTTCATCTTCTTCATCTTCTTCTTTCTCCACTTTTCTCCTCCTCCATGCACCGAACCGCCCCGTTTCTTCACGTTTTCACCGGTAAAGCCTCGGCTACAGCTGAGACTACTCCTTTCTTGCAGGTAGATGACCTTGGTCGTCCCTTTTCTTGCTTGTTTACTGCTGCACTTTTAGGGTTTCGGGTGCTCAGGGACAACCCGAGCACATGAAGTCGTGTGGGTGCGTGTGTTGCCTTTCTGCGTGTTCTTCTTGTTTGTCCATGTTTGAAATGTGTTTCTGGAAGTCCTGGAGGTGTGAATCTCGTGCACGGAGCAGCCGAAGGCTGCTCTGCACTTCTGCAGTCGTGATTCTGCTATTCGGGCGACTGGGTCTGCCGCGCGACTGAGCCGTGTGACTGAGTCGTGCGACTGTGTCTATCATGCGACTGAGTTATGCGACTGGGTGAGTCGTGCGACTGTGTGTATGCATGTAATTGAGTTAATGCGACCGAATGAATGCGTGCGATTGTGCGTGTGTCGCACAACTGAATGCCTAGTCGCACGAATGGAGGTTCAGTCGTACAAGCTGATTCGTATGAATAAAGGTTGATTCGTGCGAATAGAGTGTTGAGTCGTGCGTCTGGTCCTGTCATGCGACTGAGGTTATTTGTGTGTGCATTTCCTACTTATGTGTGTGGTGTGTATATGTCGTGTGATGTTAAGGTGACACCGACACGGTTACCGTTGCCAATGACAATACTTAAGTTAACACTAACAAACTTACTAATGTTATCACAAATCAAATCAACTTTAACATTTTACAACTATCAATAACCGAATTGTAACCAACGATATTTACCAAGTACTTCTCTAATAACAGTGACACTTTCACACTAATATCATCGGCAATAGGCGACGATTCTAAGTACTTGGATCTATATAAGATCTAATACTTATGTCTGCTTGTGTGTGTTCCGCGTGACCGAACCAATGCAACCCGAACCGACCGAACGTTATCACTTACTTTATACGTATCATTAATGCTTAACAATAACTATCAATAGGTGTTTGACCGTTTACTACATACAACACTTGGAAACTTGATCATTCATACTTACCACTTAACAAGTGAGTTTCGTGGCCCCTTTTTATACTTATTCAATTCTTCAATCATTTACAAACATGGGGGAAAAGTATGCTCACCCATTTTTATGTTGTACAACTTATATTCTTGAAATCAACGTGTTACTGTTTTGTGAGTACTTATCTGATACATACACGAGTCGCTGTGTGGTACTTTCTTTACAACCATTTAATTCTGGTGTTGGAACCGACGGATAGGTATTGGTAGTACTACTGGGTTGACACCCCCACCCTTGTTTGTTGGTATACTAGTTGGTACCAACGGTGGCCAGGAACGGGCCCTTGGGTGAATATATTCCGACAAGATTCTGTGTATGCGTCGTTAGGTTTGGTTGTAAAGCTCATGATTATGTGATTTTGCTTACTTACAACTGTATACACGGTATTCCGTAAAACTATTATGCAGCATCAATTTATTTACTTTTTAAACCTGCGAGCTCACCAACAATTTTTGTTGACCATTTTGAGCATATCTTTTAAGGTGACAATGCTAATTGAAGATCTAGGTGTGTTGCCTTGGTGGAGACCCTAGGATGCATTTTGAGACTACAATACTTGACAAACATTCTTTTGAAACATTGTAGTCTGATTACATACAATTATTCTTTTAGATACTTGTTCCCGGGTTGTGGGAATTATGTTACAATGTTATTATTTTTGGATATGTTAATCAATTACAAGTTTTGTGCTTATGACTATGCTGTCGTGAATATTGATTAAACACGACACAAGTCTCCTTTGTGTCGGGTGTCGTCATGACACGCTTTATCATCAACTACGTATATTGCATCTCTATTATTAACAATGTGTTATGACGATCCCGTCTCGTTACATCCCCGCGTTTCCGCTCTCAGCGGGGGTGTGACACTCTATGCATCACTTCCCTTCACCGATAGCAAGTATCTTTGATTTGATTATAATGGAGATAGTTACAACAAATTGTCATAAGCTACAATTTATGTTTAAGATATTTCATATTAGGTTTCATAATATATGCCGTTTTAGATATTTCATATTAGGTTGAACAAAACACATGAGCAATTATATATTGTTTTATCTAGAGTTACAAATAGAGACGAGTTGAAATTATTAATCTTAGATACAGATTAAAAAGTTACTATAAAATATCAAATGTTTTTCTAAAATTAAAACTTTTATAAACCAAATAATTAAAATTTAGATTTATTATAAGGAAATTTTTAGAAATGACATTTTCTTACAAAATGGATTGCTTTGGAACAAAATGTTTTACCTTTCTTTTAAAAAAACAATTTAAGAAAATTTCATTATTTTATAATTGATAATTTTTATTATCAACTATTTAATATTTTATAGTTAATCTCAGTTTTCGTCCTTAAGTTTTGCAAATTATCTCCATTTGAGTAACAACATTTAATTTGTCTCTAGTATTAGCCCGAGTTTTGCAAATGATTTCTATTTTTGTTTTTGACTAACGTTATTAACATTTTCAGTTAGAAATTTTTAACAGATTAAAGTACCCCTAGGGACATATTATTTACAAAAAATCTCACCACCCTCTCTTATTTCAATTTCTTTCACACACACACACACACACACACACACTCTCTCTCTCTCTCTCTCTCTCCCCCCCTTTCTCTACCGCCACTTGAAAATACCACCTCCCGCCCCCACCTTTCGACAACCACCATTACCGCCACTGTCCTAGTGTCCTTGACAATCACTGCTCACCACACTACCATTGCATCTCTTTTTTAGATCTACGACCACCTCTACCCCCAACCTCTAACAGCCACCTCTACCGCCACTGCCCTGTTGTATCCGACTACAACCGACCACAATACCACCGTCGTATCTTCGTCTTAAATTTATGACCACTTCCTTCCCCCACCCTCCGGAAGCCACCTCCATCGCCACTAAACTGTTGTCTCCGACTACAATTGACAGTTACACCACCATTGCATCTCTTTTTCAGATATGTGACCACCTCCTGCCCCCACCCTCCGACATTCACCTCACCGTGACAAATAGTAAATCCTACACAAATCTGCACAAAGATACATAAGTAAAAACGAGTTTAAAATCGAATGGAGTGCAATGACGGAGGTGGTTTTTGCGTGATTTCAAGCACCGATGGCTGGTTTAGGTGGCTTCAAGCATGAGCGTGTGGAGATATTGAAGGTGGGCAAGTTGAGGATGATGATTATGATGATGTATGAATGATGAAGATGATGAGTAGAAGGGGGTTGGGGTGGGTGTGAGGTGTTTAATTTATTTATAAAATAAAATAATAATAAACTTTATAATTTAATATTTAGTTTTTTTACTTTTAGTAAGCGATATTTTGGTTAATTAACACTCATTTAGTACTTAGTTAACGGAAATCGTTAACACCGCTAGTCAAATGGACGAAAATAGAAACGATTTGCAAAACTCAGGCCAATAATGAAGACAAATTAGAGGTTGGCACTTAATGAAGAGAATTTGTAAAACTTATGGAAGAAAACTGAGATTAACTTCATATTTTATTTACTCAACCTGGTGTATACATGAGATCTAACCTAGGTTGCGTTTAGTACACAAGGATGAGGGGTGGAATGGAATGAACCATTAAGAGTGAATGAAAAATACATGTTTGGTTGATGAAGGTAATGGAATGAACCATTACAAAATTGATTTTATTCCCTCAAATTCATTCCAACCACACCCCGTTTTCTTTTTTCATTGCATTCATTCTTCCATCCTTATAGTCACCAACACCAATCCCCACCCACCACCGCCACCGCATCTGCCCCCCCTGGCCGCCGCCAATACCACCCACCACCACCACCACCGCCCACCACTTCTACTACAACCACGGGCAACCACCGTCACCGGCAACCACCACCACCATCATTGGTCGTCACTATCATAATCACTTTTGTATTCCATTTCTTCATATATTCCTACCTAATAAACAATATAAAGTAAAGATTTTTTCAATTCTCAAATGGTAACCAAACAGTATAACAAAATGTAATGATTCATTTTATTTATTTATCCAATCTGTTTTCTCATTTATTGAATTAACCGATACCAAACAAACCCCTAGTTTATGTAATTGATGAAAACTAATTTAGTCTTAGGAGCTGTTTGACAATTTCTGAATGACCATTAAGAGCTACTATATCTCATAACTATTCAAACACAAATATCTAACCAATTCAGATAATTGCTCTTAACCATTTAGCATTACACCTCTTAACCATTCAGTATTAATATAATACTTAAATACTTAAATATTTAAATATAAATGTCTGAACCATTTAAATATTTGCTTTTGAAACAAACATTTTAAACTATTCAAATACTAGCTATAGTAACCCGTGTGTTACACGGGTTGAATAAATAAAAAATTAATATAATAAAATTTATTAATTATAAAATAATATTTTAATATATGATATCACCGAAATTATGTATTAGAAATGACTGTAAATTATAAAATAGTGATATCAACTTTTTAAAACTTTATTTTTTTTAAAAAATAAACGTTTTGTTCTAAAACAAACCGTATAAAATTGTCATTTTTAAAAATTTTCTTATTATAACTCTGAAATTTAATTATTTTTGGTTTTAAAAAAATAACTTTTTAAAAATACCAATTTTAAATATTAATTATTTTTAAAAAAAGTCTTATGCTTTAAATAAATTTATTATTTTATAAAAAAAATATTTATTTAGAAATAACATTAATAAATAGATCTCTTTATTAATTTATTAAATAAAAAAGTGTTAAATAGTATTATTAGTAATTAAGGTAATTATTTAATAGGAGAGAGAGGCGGGAAAATTTTGAAGAGAGTGATTGTGGTGTTGACACGTGTCATCCCAGATACCCTTTTATTAGAGTAGGAAGATTTAATTACGAAACAAATATTCTAAAATATTAAATACTAAACTATTCAAACATTTAAATCTTCAATTTATTAGAATAATAATAATAATTATAGAAAGAGCCGGAAATTTGGGCTGCTCCTCCTCGCGTTCTCTCTCTTCCTTTCTCCCCAATTCTTCGAATAAATTCCTTCTTTTGTCTGTAAATTCATCAAAAGCAACCATAAACCCACTTTTTTTCCGATTTTCTTCATCGTCTTTAACCAGGTAAACGCTTGATTCTTTCAATTTCACCAAATATTTTCAGTGTTTTAGTTGTTTAGTCGATCACAGTAATCTGCAATGATTAAATCCTTTTTTTGTCGTCATTTTCTGTTTTTCAAACCCGTTGTGATCTCACAATTCGGTACATCTGCCTTCATGCATATGATATTGATTACTTATATGAGTTTGATCTGATTACTAATTAGGGCATTTGTTAGAATTTGAGATCTGTTACACTAAGCTCGTGCCTACAGATCTCTTTTTTTTTTTTTACTTGTGTTGACGTGAATGTTATATATTACAGGGAAGGTTTGAGGCATGATGTGGGCTGTCGTTAGGCGGAAAGCTGCTTCTGCAGGCTCCTCTAATCTCGTGACTTATGTATGTATGCTTCATGGTTTCATTGAATTGTTAATGTTGGATGTGTATCGATTTTGATGTTACTTCTTGTTCTTGAAAAATTGTTCATTTATTCTCATTGATTGTATTTATGCATGTTTATGTATTAAGCTACCAAGCCTATATAAGTATATAACTTAACAAAAGTATCTTGAAAAAGGTTGTGAAATTGAGAATAGAGAATTTGTAAACACTATAAGCAGGGTCAACGTTTATGAATATGTTATTTGTATGATTGTGAGATGACTTTGATTAACCACACTTGAATCTATTCGTTACTTGATCCATGAAGACATTGGTTGTTGTCTTGTTGATGACACTCTATTGAAAAGTTTCAACTTTTTGTACGATGTTATGTTTATAGGTCTGTAGTGGATAGTGGAGAACTATATTATGTTTGTGTGTGGGTATACATGCAATGCTTTAAGCCAACATCCATGATCATCAATTGATTTAGCTTCTGAACATGTTAGTTATAAGTTTGTCACCATTAGAGAGTGTAGAGTATGCCCATCTATATCGTGCCATTCAGGTTTTCATGCACAGTTGTTGAATAGAATGTTTTGAAATGAAACTAAGTAGCATTAAAGTTTGAGTACAGATATACCCATAAACATATGCACACACACACACGCATGTACACGTACATGTACATATACACAGACATACATATTACATGCATACAGCCATACATACATATACATATAGATTCACCTGCATGTATAACTTGTCTGAGTTATTTTTACTTCTAGGGCACAAAACGATATTTGGGGATGGTTCGGCCTGCATTGACAGGATCTATGACACAAAGTTATGTTGATGCCATCATGAGACCTGAGGTAGTGCACTATCTTATTTTAATATGCTCTCGTGTTTATGATTATTCACACGTACATTTTTTTGACATTCTGTCATAATTAATATAACACTCCGGGGGTGTTTGATTTGCGCTGACCCAGTGTTGACCGCTGACTGGCTGACGGTCAGCGTGTTTGGTATACGTGATTTTGTGGGCTGACTCGGTCCGGAGCTTCTGACCCGGTCCTTAAAAATTGGGATGCTGACCATGAAAAGGGCAGCCGGTGCTAGCCCCATCTTCCCACCCATCCGCCAACCCCACCGCAATCGGCCTCCCTCCGCGCTCTTCCCACCCCTCGGTGACCCCCTCCGCGAACCGCCCTCCTTCCGGCGGTCTCCGGAGGCTGAACATTGATCTCCCTCGTTTCTCGACCGTTTACGGTGACCCCCTCCGCGAACCGCCCTCCTCCGCGAGCCCCTCGGCTTCGATGGTGACGATCTCAATCTTTTCGTTGGATGAAAGGCCTCGGGTGATTGGAGCCATTTGGGTTGATGATTGGAGCCATTGGAGCCGTTTCTCGTATGGTTTTCTTGGTGGTTTTGATGACAGTTTTCTTTGGAGACATTTGGGTTGATGATGAAAGATGAATGATGATTGATGGTATCTTTATTTAAGTGGAAGTTGGTAGAGATTGTGTGGAACAAAGAGGTGTAGAGATGACACATGGAGGACACATGGGTGGAAGGTGGTGGAATTCAATATTATTAAGTACTTCTTGATTAGTATCATTATTATTTGAAAGAGAATTAAACAAGAAGTATGAAAGTGATTCTATACATTTTAAGTGATGCCAAAATTCTCAATTGTCATTCGTTTTCAATCCAAGAATATGGTTATTTTATTATTTAATAGAGTCAGTCAGATACTGAATCAAACAGTCAAGTTTCAGTCAGATGCATACCCAGTCAGAACTTCTGACTGGGTCAGCTTCTGACTGGGTCAGCTTCTGACTGGGTCAGCTTCTGACTGGGTCAGCTTCTGACTGGGTCAGCTTCTGACTGGGTCAGCTTCTGACTGGGTCAGCTTCTGACTGGGTCAGCTTCTGACTGGGTCAGCTTCTGACTGGGTCAGCTTCTGACTCAGTTAGAACTTACTGAGTCAGTGTAATCAAACAACCCCTCCCATTCACTTTCTATTTAATGTTCATTTTGGACACTCTTATCTTATAATAGTGAGAAGTGAACGAGCTTTCAGTTGAAGTTCATGAAGAACTTTGTTATGAAGGCTTATGTTCTCAATCCTTTGAGGGTGGTGGAATGGCTGGCTGGTGGGTGGGGTAATAGGTCACAAAAGGGGTAAATTTTTAGCATGACTCAGGTTGGGTTGTCTAGAAACGTATTTTGTCCAATTTTCTGTTTTAAATGATTATTGAGAAGAGTGAAACACTCATATTATCCCAATAATAATTTAATTCTTTGATATGATTTAAGAGGTTTATGCATTAAAAAACTTATATTATCCCAATAATAATCTTTCAACCTGTTTATCCAGTTTCCTCTTAAGCTAAATTTATATTTTACCTGTTCAACCTGTTAGTTAAATAGCATATGCTTTTGTTATTTCCTATTGAATATCTTATAATATGTCACTTGCGGTAAAGTGCCCCTATCCGTTTTGCATAATGACGTCTTATGGTGTTGTTATAGCAACCAACTGTCGGAAGAAATCCTAAATCATCACGTCAAATCCATCAAGGTAATTTTTTGTTCCAACCCAGAGTGTCTTTTTCACATTTTTAACTATCTTGAATAAATTAATCTTTTTTACTTCACTAACGTTTAAATTGAATGATTCTAGGTGTTCCCATTTCTTTGATGCCTATAAGGTTGGTATAATCTCATACCCTTTCTCTCTCTCTCTGCTCTGAGTGTTTATATGCTCTCTTCAAACTGTCCCATAAGGCCATAATTACACATACATAGATGCATACAATGATACAAAGATACATATAAAGGTATACATACATACATACATGCACACATACGTGTACACATGCACATAGGTATCTAGAAAAATAATTTGAAATGAAAAAAAGTAAAACAAATTACATCAAGTTACATTACATCTTTTTTTGGGTTGCAACATATTTAGATGACTATTAGTACTAATTACTTATGAATCATAATTTGAAGGATCTATTTATCATTATTTTGTACAATCTATTGCAACATTTGCATTAAAACTCATTAGTTTACCATCTCAAATGAGGTACTGTATCATTAATTTTCATTGGCAAATCAAGTTAACAAGATAGAAAGATAAAATATAACATAAGCATACCCCTAAATAAAGATAATATAACCTTTTTCTACCAAAACTTTTCCATGTTACAGGAATGTTGTATCATCACTTAAAACAGATTTTCCAACCCAGATGCAGAGTCGATCTTTTTCATCGGATAGTGGTATGCGTTTCTTATATCTATTATTTCATTATCTTATAGATGCTCATTATTAGAGTTGGCAATTTCAATGCATTTGATTATGAATGGGGTTGGTTTGGGTTATGTTTCCCTCTATGGATTAAGTAGGCCAAATAAAAGAAGTTACTAAGTGAAGGAAATGGACTGGAAATGTCAAAATTCACCAAACTATTTTTTAATGCATACAACCTCTTATACCGCTTTAAGCAAAAAATTAGATTCATATTGTAATGTTGTACTGGTATATAATAGTCTCTGTGATTATAGCTAACACACTAATCCAAAAAAGTGAACAAAAAGTGTATTGGCCAACCGACCCCATACATAAATTACCCATTATTATACCCCTATGACCAAACTATTTTTTAATGCATACAACCTCTTATGCCGCTTTAAGCAAAAAATTAGATTCATATTGTAATGTTGTAATGGTATATAATAGTCTCTGTAATTATAGCTAACGCTCTAATCTAAAAAAGTGAACAAAAAGTGTATTGGCCAACCGAACCCATACATAAATTTCCCATTATCCAACCCATATGACCTGTTCACATTATGGTTTCTTCTCACTATGATACTGTATTATGATTTGAAGGTGATTTGGTTGATGCTGTTGTCCCTTTTATGGGCGAATCCATTAGTGATGGCACCCTGGCAGCCTTTCTAAGGAGTATGTTTAATTGCTGATTTCTTTTACTTTTTCTCTGGCATTATCAGTTTTTTGACACTTCATTTACTTGTAATAGAACCTGGTGACCGTGTTGAGGTTGATGAGCCAATTGCCCAAATTGAAACTGATAAGGTACTAATTGGTATCTACAGCATTAGTAGATATTACTTTTAGACCTAAACAATATTCTTTAATGTTGTAGGTGACAATTGATGTTGCTAGTCCTGAAGCTGGTGTTATTCAAGAGGTAAACTGTAACCTTAGGACATGATACGGAAAAATGGGCACGTTGGGTGGGTTGGTGATGTGCCAAAGTGGAAATTTGGTATGGGTCGGAAATGGATACAGTCAGATTAGGTTAGGTTGTCCAAACAAACTTTTCTTCTAATTTTCTTATATATTTCTTTAATGATTAATTTGTCTGTTTAAATGTTCAAATAGTTACTAATACAATAATAATCTGAACTTTTGAACAAGGCGATTTAGTAGAGCTTGTATGCATTTTAAATTCAGTCTGGGTGACATTCGATCCATTTGACCAGCTTCTTTTGTAGCTATTATTATATTGTTTTCCCATTTGATCTCTTAGAGATAAATCAACTTGAATTGACCCATTCGTAAGTTAATGAGCCGACCTATAATTTTTTATGAGATCGATAGAATATCACATATTTAACACTTCCTCATTTATGATTTTTCTTCTTCTTTTTCTATCAGTTTGTAGCAAAGGAAGGTGATACTGTGGAGCCAGGAACAAAGGTTGCAATTATATCAAAATCAGGTGAAGGTGTGACAACTCATGTGGAACCATCTGAGCCGCCTGCTCAGGATGCAGCTGCAAAAGTTGAGAAACCATCACCACCACCACCAACACCACAGCCTACAACTGAAATCCAGCCACCAAAAGCAGCATCTACACAACCGTCTCCTAAACCTTCTGCCACAGAACCTCAATTGCCTCCAAAGGATAGAGAAAGAAGGGTAAGCATCTGATTTATGTTCTTTTCTCTGAGCTTGAAATTTCTCTATGTTTTTACATCTGAAATGGTCAAAACATGCTCACACTGATACCAGGAGCACAGTGTGGTTTAAGAAACTTGTTTATTACCAATCGAGCCGAATGCTTTTGGTTAATGCATTTTTGTACTGTTTATTTAAATAAGCATGGTTATAAAAGAAGTGTGCATCATGCTCACCACCAGAGTGTTTAGATATATGCTGTAATTAGATGTGTTGTATAACAGTGCCTGGATGTGCTTCTGCTGTTTTGAGGTTGTAATAATCAAATAATCAGTTGTTTGAGTGTTTGGCGTTTCCTAATATTTAGTTAACTAACAGAGAATACGACCAATAAAGACATTTGTATATATAAGTTATTGAAAATGTGTTTCCTATTAATTCTAATAGTATTTTTGTATAAATTATATTAAAAAAAATTTGGAAATATTTGTGACCTATAATTCTGACATTTAAACTTTTTTCTTAACAAACTTATTGAAAATGGGAAAGGTAAGTACTCTTGGTTTTTCCTTAAATGATCAGTTTTGCTGCTGCTGTATGAAGCTGTTTATTAAAGACTGATTATTTGATAAATATTAGGATCATAATCACTTTACCTAAGCAATAAAAAATTAATTATTGGGATTTCAGTTCACGATAACCATATAACACCACCCCCACCCCCTCACATATTGCAAATGAATGAGACTTGTTGTATGTAACTTGATTTGGTTTGTAAATAAACACTAAAGAACATTTTGGAACTTACCATAGGTACCAATGACAAGGCTTAGGAAGCGTGTTGCCACACGATTGAAAGATTCTCAAAACACTTTTGCATTGCTGACTACGTTCAACGAGGTCGATATGTAAGTTGGGATATTTTTTTAATCAGCTAAACCATTTATTAACTGAAGTTTTTTTATGCAATTCACACTCAATGAGTTTCGTAAATTTAGGACAAATTTGATGAAGCTTCGATCTGAATATAAAGAAGCTTTCGTTGAGAAGCATGGAGTGAAGTTGGGACTCATGTCTGGATTTGTGAAAGTAAGTTTTTGCTGCTTATAAACCTAATGTTATTTTTTCATCGAAATTTAGGTTTTTTATTATGGTTTTATATGTTACAGGCTGCTGTTAGCGGGCTCCAGAATCAACCAATAATCAATGCTGTCATCGATGGAGATGACATCATATATAGAGATTATATTGATATCAGTATTGCAGTTGGTACTCCTAAGGTATATATATGCTTATATTATTATACCATTTTTTTAATTCTTTCTTTTAGTTGTTTATATATTTACCTGTGTATTCTTGAAGGGTCTCGTGGTTCCAGTGATCCGTGATGCTGAGAAAATGAATTTTGCTGAAATTGAGAAAACAATCAACACACTTGCTAAAAAGGCCAACAATGGCTCCCTGTCAATTGATGAGATGGCAGGTGGTTCATTCACTATCTCTAACGGTGGCGTTTATGGAAGCCTATTAAGTACTCCCATCATTAACCCGCCACAGGTACAATATTTAGTTAAATGTTTAAAATTTCCTTCTCTTAATCAAAGGGCAGAGTAAAGCTTGTTTGACGTGGGGTGTAAACTAGTGGAGTAGAGCTTGAGATCGCCTAGGATTCGACTTAATAAAGCTTGAGCTTGAGCTGTCATTTCAAGCTATGTCTAAAGCTTGAGCCTTGGCTCATGAGTAAATTTTCAAGCTTGGCTTGGTTCTGTTTTTTATTTATTATTTTATTTGAAGCTTGGGCTCAAGCTTATATATTAAATGAGATCCAATCTGGCTCGAGCTTATTTAAGCTTGACTTGATTCTAGCTTTTTGTGAGCCGATCTCTTGTAGCTCATGAGTGGCTTTGCTTGTTTATACCCTAACTTCGACATAGAACCAAGAAAGCAAAATTGATGGTAATCTATAAATAATCTTTTATGTTTCTTTATTTTTGTAGTCAGCTATTTTGGGTATGCACTCGATAGTGAACAAACCAATGGTAGTTGGGGGTGAAATAACACCTAGGCCTATGATGTACGTGGCGTTAACCTATGACCACAGGTTGATTGATGGTAGAGAGGCCGTGTTTTTTTTGAGGCGTATCAAGGATGTCGTTGAAGACCCGAGAAGATTGCTACTTGATATCTAAAGAAACACATGAACAAACAACACTAATGTGTTTCAATTTCCTTTTTGCAAAAAAACAGAATAAAAAACCGTATGGCGGTAGGCTATTCACTTTGAGTTTACAGTTGATCAAATGTTTGTCATTCATGTGCATTTGAAGCTTGGTGCTCTAGTTTTATGCGAAGATGATGCTCTCTTATTTACAAAGAGATAACATGGACTATTCAATGGGTTTTTTTTCCAGTTTGTGGTCAATCTTTTGTCATAAGCTTGCTGATCAAATGTCAAAATTGATATTGGTTAAAACTAGGACTTTTTTTTGAAAATATTTGATTGAACCGTTAACTACAGTTTCAAAATTTGGCAGGTGGTTAACCTGTTTGGGTTGGTTGGATCAGCTAGACTAGCCAAAGAGAATGGTTTGATGTTTGATGCTTTGAACCGTTTACTTTCTTAAATTATTAGTATGTACTGGTGTTTTTTAAGTCTAATAAATTGTTTTTATTTCTCGAAATGACTTGTATTCAGTTACTACAGTTTTTAGTTTTATATATCTCTTACGAGTGTAGATTTGAAGTGGAGGATATGTTTTAAACTTGAGTTAAGTTTGGTGTTACTTTCTAAATTCTAAGGTTTGATAAAATCTATTTTCTTTCAAAAGATTAAAAATATTAATTTATCTTTAAAAGTTTTATTTCAACTTGATTTAACATAATAAAACTTTTAAATTGAAATTAAATAATTTATGAATCTTGAAGCTAAGTTAATGTTTTAAATTTTTTAAAGAAAATTGTTATTTTTATCGATCCTTATGAAGCAAAATTGAAATTATGACTTTGAACCCTCAACCTCTACTATGGAGGAGTAAGATACAACCGGTTGATTGCAACGAACATGGTTTTGAAAACCGGACCAGACCGGCCGGTCCGACCGGTTGGACCGGTGTCCGGTCCGGTTCGGTGCTTAAAACCGGTTTAACGTTGAACCAGTGGTCAGATCGGTTGAACCTGTCGAACCGGCGGTCGGACCGGGAACCGGACCGGTTGAACCGGGAACCGGACCGGTTGAACCGGTTTTTTTATATAATTTTTTATTTTTTTTGTAATTTTTAAATATAGTTATAAAAAATAATTATAATTTTATCCGGTTCTTATATACGGTCCGACCGGTTGAACCGGTCCGAACGGTTGAATCGGTCCGACCGGTTGAACCGGTCCGACCAACGGACCGGTAAAACGTCCGGTTTACTGTTCGGTCCGGTTTTAAAAATATTGGCAACGAGTTACAATCTAATTAGAAGTTTGTTTTGTGTGCTGAGTGTTAACAAACTATTCACTCTAGTAAATATAACATGGCACACAATACAAATATCTATATCCATCTATAATAATAATGTATTTTTTTTAGTTTATCATGAAATGAAAATAATAATAACTTGCAATGGATTAAGGTGCCACGTACGCATGAAAGTGACGACCCCATGCGAGAACTCAACAAAAGATCCTATCGACCAATTTTATTTGCAGGCAGATGATCCACAACCATTCATAATATTCATTCATGGCCCCACCTATTACTCTTGTACATTCTTTCTTCATTCTTTAATTACATCACATATCTCATTTATCATCTGTGCCTCTGTATCATCATCTTCTTCTAAATAACTCGTTCTATCACTGATTAGGTGAGTAATCATTCTTATATTCGTTTAATTTATTTGGTTAAGTTTTTGGCATTTCAATCCAATCCAATCCAATCCATTCCAATCGAATCGGATAGGATAGTTTGTTTGATGCTCTTTGTTTTATGAATTAGGGTTTAGGTTTGTTGAATCGTATTCTAATGATTGATCACCTGATAGCTAACCATCAATTGTTGTCCCCTTTGTTTTTTAAGGTTGATATTTGAATTAAGCCTTGAAATTTCATCCAAATGTTTATGTATTTGGGGGAACTCTTTAATTACTCCTTATCTTTGATCCATAGTGTGCTTACATTAAAAGGTTATCTGAATATCTGTATGCATAATTGCGTATGCATTGCGGTTAATTTTGAACCTGAGATTTGAACTTTTGAAGGTAGTAGTATTGTATGATGGTTGTTAAACCATGGTGATGACGCAAAATCCAGGAGCTATCAACAAGTTGTGCACAATCTCAGATACTTGCCCCAGGGTCGAGCTCGCAACTCCTTGTAAAGTTACAAATGTTTGTGTAAATTCTTGTGTGGTGGCAAAAGGATGTTGCAGTAATGGATTTCAGAGCTCGCCTTTCTCCTCGAAAGGCTTTACTCGTGACAAAGTTCATCAACCGTCACACCAAACATCTAAGAGATTGCTAGTAAGAAACCAGCGGGCTGATTGGGTTGGGTAACGGGTCAAAAGTTGTCTATATTAACATGAAACTGTAATTTCTTTTAAATTAAACGATTTAGAATAAGTGGTAAGAATTTGAATACATATCAGACAACTTTTGGCTGTCTTACATGTATGACCTGATTATTCTTAGGCAATTTTTATATTGTACCTTTTTTAGCCCGTTATAAAAAAATACAACTTGAATCAACCTGTTTCATGTATAAATGATTTGAAATGGTCACATATGCTTTGTTTTGACCAAAAATGGTTACTGTAATTGTCCTAGTGTCAGCAACAAGACTCGGTTTCTTCAGATGATGATGAGTACCGATCATCCCGAAACATAGCAATCAGCTTATTTAAGAGATATCGAAATTTCATTCACAAAGGCGGAGGTGACAATCTAAAAGTAATGTCGATTGATCTTTAATCAAGTGTGAACTCAGTTGATTGATTTATGTCGCTAACTTGTGTCTAATGATGCTTGATTAGGAATTCATTAGTGCAGGGGTAAACGCTTACGCCTTGGGGTGTACTGATGAAGGCTTACGAAAAGAACTTACAAATATGAAAGAATCCAGCATTGAAATAGAAGAAATGCAAACTTATGGTGGAGGTACTAGTTTAAAATCCAAGATTTGTTATGAGGAGGTAAGGTTTGGGATCATTTTCTACCAAGAGTCTGGGTTGACCTGCAAGCACTTTTGTCCATATTTCAATTTGTTTTTATTAAATAACCATTTTGTGCTATAGGTGAATGAGTGTATATTGTGGTTGAGTATCATCTTTATAACAATATTGTGTACTCCTCAACCTACCATAGTTCGGTGGTCTCCAACGCCTCCGGTTTCAGATGAGATCAAGCTTCAATGGAAAGGGTTTTGTGCTATCATAGCAAATGCTTATTACTTAAGAGGAATGGCATGGTGAGAAAGCCTCTTTAATCTTTTGGTTGATGATAAAATGGCTCTCAAAACTAATTTTCTTTTAAATTAGTAATGTTAAGCTGCAAAATTTATCAATTTCTATTTTTATTTTTGCTCAAGGCTTCCTGTGAAAACACTTCAACTGGAGCAAATGGCAGTTGTGGGTCAGTCAGAAGAGCCTTCAGTTGTTGCTAGTCGAATGAGATTAGTTTTTAGCACACTTGAGGTTAGTATTTAACCATTTGTACAAGCCTTAACACAAAACTAGACAGTCAAAAATCCTATATTTCACCATCAGAAGTATTAAAATGGGTAGGTGGGTAGCATGTCAAAACGGGTCGTCTCAAAACATGTAACTTTTTGTACCGGTCAAAGGTAGGATTGACTTGAACACTTTGTTTTCCAAGTTTTTGAATTTTAAATAATTAGCGTGTCAAATATGATCACAAATGCAACATTACTTTAACAATGATCTAAGTTTTTAACTAAAACAATTTATTGACTTGTTCAGCCCATTTGGCTCTTTCTTGAATAAAACATAACATAAATAAACCTTTTCATTTGTAAATGGGTCGGAATTATAATAAATCTTATTACCAATGTTGAATCGACAGGCCTTTGGCCTAGTGGTATCAAAGATAACACACCAACTAAGAGGTTGTAGTCGTTATGGCTAACAGGTTTAAGCCCAATAACAACAAATGTGTGTGTACTTTCTGTTCTGAAATTCAAAAAGCTCTGGGTTTTGGGGATAACTTTGCTGGTATCTTGTCTTTTTGTAGGTTGTTAGTCCACAATGGCCACGGGTGTAGCGGGTCGTTACAGGTAAGAATGTCTTGGTTTGTTTTATGGATCTTAGGAAGAGAATCATGTATTTTAGGTAAAAATACATTCATTTAAAGATTTCACTTGACATGTAAGTGTACTAAGATACAAAAATGAAAATATATAAAACATGAACAGTATATATATAAAACTCGTACTCTATATGTTTTAAACAGTGTTGGGTTGCCCTTGTGCAAGTCTTTGGTTTTTAGGTATGTGGTTTATTTTTAGGAATGAAATCACAAACTTGGAAATGGAACACTCTTTTGCTAATATCATACCCGTACCCGCACCTGTACCCGTACCCGTACCCGTACCCGTACCCATAGTAATTGTAGACTATAAACCAAACGCTCCTTAAGAGCAGTTGTAGGAACGAGCCTATATATAAGATTTAATTGTGTATGTGGCAAACTAACTAACAAAATCTTAGCCTATGATCTTGATAAACTTATGATACAATTATTCTTATTTAACAAAAACCAAAATTTACAACTTTGTCTGACTAGCAGCCAATTAGCTGATGGAGGCAACTAAGAACGGATTACTAATATGAAACTAACTTAAAGTTAGAACTGACCTTGGATTGGTTCGATTCGTTAAAGGGTTAAACCGAACATATAACCGATGGGTTTTAGAATTTTATTACTAAATGATTTGGGTTAAAACAGCTTGGTTATTTTGCTAAATGCAAAAAGATTGTTTAGTTAATTGGATAACCATTGGTTAACCGCCTACTTTAGACATGAATGGATTCAAAATCTAATTATATCTTTAGTTAGCAATCTTTTAATTTATAAATACTAATAAACAACAGTTTATAGAAAATATAACATAAGGTTTTCAAGATGACATATTAAATTCATGGAACATAAAAAATATAAAGATGATTTTAGTATCGGCTCATTACTTTCATTATTTATACAAAATATAGCCGTAATTGAACCATAAGTGTCGATTATAAAAACAATCATAACTGAACCATCGGTTTCTTGGTGGCTTGGTTTATTTTGGTTACGGTTTAGTTTTCACACATTATATGCTTATCCCTGCTTAGAGTGGAATGCATTTCACCACTACCATCATCACCATCCATTGCCGCCCACGCACGACCTTTATAGCCACCGTCGTATGAAAAGAAACGTAGTGGTAAACCTAGTTTGATCCGAACTAAAATGACCATTTTCAATCTGAACCTGAACCCATTTTGATTCGAATAAATTGTAACTTTTTTAAAATCATTTGCTTTGACCTGAATCATTTCGACCCGTTTGTGTAGCCACTTTTTTTTTTTTTTTTTTTTTTTTTTTTTTTTTTTACCTTTGTAATATTCAGGATATGGAATAATACTATCTGGAACAAACCAAAACAATCGTTTTTTGTTGTGAGCGCAAATATACCTCTTTCAAGGAGTGCAAATAGTTCGTTCCTTGCGTAAAATGTTGCAACTATTTGTAACACTAAACGAAGACGTGCTATAAGAGACCATCCCAACATGATAAATTAACCATGTTAATTTACTTTTACTACGAACAATTTAAATTTTCTAAGGAATTGTTTGATAGCCTATTAATGGTTATTAAGAGCTATCTTTTGAATGGTTCATAGGCTCTTCATAGTTAAGAGGTAAGTTTAAGTCTAAATATTTAAGATGTAACGTTTTAATGGTTACCTTTTAATCATTTAGATTTAATGTTACCTTTTAACCATTAATAGACTATGAACCATTAAAGATACCAAACAACCCCTAAAGCCATATAGTTAATTACCAAGTATAGAACGACATTCCTCGTAAATGAAACTATTAACGTAACAATTTTATTAGGTTATCGATAGCGTTAACAAAATAAACATAATCTTATGTTGCGTAAGACGTTTTGTCTAAGAAAGTTTTAGGATTCTTTTCTGAATCGGATATAGAGATCAGTTACTAACATAGAGCAGAGTGAAAATCAATTCCCCTCCAAAGCTAGAGAGAAAATGAAAACCTTCATGGACATGCGAAAGCTAAGGCGTGTCGACTATTCATCAAAGGCATACTTGTAAGAGTTGTGTGCACAAGTACTTAAAAAGTTTGAACTACATAAATGCGTGATCCTAGTTAGTTTTTCGACTATGTTTGCAGTTACGTTTAATATTTTTAGATCTCCCATCTTATTTTGATATGAAAACCAACCGACGTGTCAACATATTATAGGATAACGAAATATTACTACGCATCGTCATATCGACTCCTAGATATTCAATCTTTCTCTACCTCCTTAATGTTATCGAGTTTTTATGTTCTAATTCTTGTTTTGCTAATGTACCATCTTCGGCACGTAGTTTACATGCCATGTCAATCAACAGGGACAAAAACATAATGTCTTATAAGATGTGACGATTAATATTCATTCTAGTTTAATCATTCACCATATAATCACTATCCACCCATTGTAATAGGTGTAATACTGTATACTGTAGCAAGAAAATGTGTAAAGAGTTAATAAACTCTTTGGCCTAGCTCTATCGTACTCCAATATACGTATCCTAGTGTAAAGCCTATATATTTTGTATATATTCCTTGCACAATATATGATATGAAGTATGTATGAATATACTCGTGTGATATTAAATAGAAGTATATAAATGTTTGTGTAATGTATTGCATGAATATTTTATGGATAGTTGGCTTAAGTGACATGGCCCCTCAAGGAGGGTTGGGTCGGTTCAGATCGGGTCAAAATCAGGGTCACTCCGGGGTGAGAGTGTACATGCATAAAAAAGATTGACCAAAGGTTAAAGTTACCTTTTAGACTGATGCTGAAAACCTTAATTCTTATCATTTTTAGTCAGAAGTGTCTTTCTCTAGGGAGGCATCAATCAGCCTCCATGACATCAACATATATAGAGTCAGTGAGGCGTTCATGGTTAATGATCGGTTTAACCACTTTTAATGGAGAAGTATCTTTTGGTGGGTTTTGTCTGGTTCGGTTTAGCTTAACCAGTTTCAATGAAAAGGAATATATATAAGCCCGTTCCAAACCTACGTTTATATCAATGCCAAATCACTTTCAAATAGTACTAGTTCCAAACCGGTTCAAGTTGTTGCTTTATGTTCACGAACCGGTTTAAATGTGCACACTCTAGTACTAGTAGTCGGAAACACCTATCTTCAATCACAAGGTGTCGAATATGAACTCACCCAAACCAAAATGACCTTCACCTATCACTACTGTGTATGATCTAAGGAAATATACTGATCGACACTATCCATAGATAAATTACAACAATTAATAATAGCTGTCATCAAAACGTTTAAAAATATCATAAAATGGGAAAGTAAATTATAACTTGTTTGTAATTTTCTCTGGTAATAACATGTGAATATGATGTTGCTAATAAAACTATATAAAAACAGTCATGCATCACAGTCTGTCAACGGCTGCGGTGATCATTTGGTAACATCCATCATCAAACCATTGAGAAACATTACTCACGGCAATATTTCTATGAGAATTTCACCTAACGGGTTTTTCTGACGGATCTGTCTGTCAGTGAAAGTCGTATCTCTTACGTGAGCTAACATAAAAACTTGGTATAATTAGAACTTAGACTTGGAGTGTTCATAACTTCTATGTAATAGCATGACACAAAGCAAAAACTGCAATATCCATACCAATCAAAACAAAAAGCGTCTGAAATTCAATTCAAAGCCATAACAAAAAGAATCTGAAATTCTCAAAGCCATTGCAAGGTTTACACATGGCTACATAGCTATAGTTAAAAGGATAAAGATAAGCATGAAATTAAGTAATAGGGTCGCCAAGAGTGAGCTCAAGGGAGACATGATTCTTGACATCAACACTAGAAGCTTTGGAAGAACAAGCATATGAACCTTCTGGAGTCTCCAAATTTCCATTTGCATCTTCATGATCTCCCTGGGTATATTAGTTAAATCAATAAATATTAATTACTTAATTTCAAGAAAAAACTACCAAAACCCTAGAAAGTAATAGATATTGTGATTAATAACAAAACCCTAATTACAATATCTAAGTATCTTCAGTTATATATGAGTAAAATTTTACTGAGTATTTTATTTGTTTATAGCTATGTGATCTCGTAAATTAAAGATGAAAATTTATAATTTTCTTATTCTTATAGATTGAAAAGTTGAAACTTTCGTAACCTTATGATGAGGATTAAGCATTGTGGCTGGTGGTTCTTTGACATATAGTTGGTTGCTTGTCACCTGCACCGGTCCATCGTCATTGTAGTTTTGGCGGTCTTGATGGGTAGACGGGGCGCGATTGCTGCTGGAGTTAGCTATAGCTCCTTCGTCCATTTCACCTTCTGTCACAATTTACAAATACTTTATGCTTCTCGATCTATATGTATAAGTTTGAGAGTAAGAAAGAGAGAGAGAGAGTCATGACCATATATCATGTTTTGCTTTCCATTAAGAAGTTTGTATTCCAATTTATAAGATAAACTTTGCTTCTATCATTTAACATACCAAATTCAGAGTATTAAAGTAGAATATCTAAGTTTATAACAGAACTACTTTAGTAAACCCGTGTAATAAAATATTAATATAATAACATTTACTAATTTTAAAATAATATTCTAAGATATGATATGACTGAAATTACGTATGAAAAAAATGACTACAGCTAATAAAACAGTGATATCAGCTTTTTAAAATTTTATTTTTAATTTTTTTCCAAAAACAAATAAACATTTTGTTCTAAAACAAAGCGTATAAAAAGTTATTTTTAAAAATTTTCTGATTATCTCTCAAATTCTATTTCGTATTTATAAAAAAAATTATGCTTTAGAAAATTTTATTATTTTATGTTAAAATTGTTTATTTAGAAATATCATTAATAAATAGATCTCTTTTTTATTTTATTAAATATAAAAGAATTTTAAATAATATTATTAGTAATTAAGGTAATTATTTAAGATGATAGAGAGCCGGGAAAATTTTGGGAAGGATGATTGTGGTGCTGACACGTGACATTTCAAGTTACTCTTTTATTAGAGTAGGAATATAAGTACTATAGAATATCAAATGTAAACTTAAGTAATATAGAATATCATTGGCTCGAAAAAAGTTGAAACAAGTCAGGTCGCGAGGCTAAATGAGTTTTTTGTTTATATAGCTTTTATTCACATATTAAATATGTATTTATACAAATAATATTACTATATATAAATTATTATTAAATAATAAAATAATTTATATTATGTTATATATAAAAGGTAAGACTATGAATAAATATAAAAGTAATTATAAAAAATAAAAATTAATACTTTAATAATAAACTAGGTTTTAACCCCGCCGCGCATTGCGGCGGCGTAGTACGTGATGCGATAAAGTATGAAATACAATCAATCCAAATCGTTCTTGTACTACGTCTTTCCTGAAATCCACGTAAACCATTAATAAAAAAAACCCAAACAAACCATCAAGTTAAAAAAGCGCAGACTCAATCTAAGATGAAATAGATTCATCCACAACCATTAGTAAAAGAAAAACCCAAAACAAACGATCAAGTGAAATAAGCTCAAGCTCAGTCTTAAATAAGCTAGGCTCATCATCAACATAAATCTTTCTAGAAAAAACCCTGAACACAAATCAAACCAGCAAGTGATATATACCATTCCAAACATCATCTTAAACCATTAATCAAAGAAAACTCCAAAACAGATCTCACGTAAATTTAACTAAAGCTTGGTATCAGATGAGTTAGGCTCTTCATCATTGACACATGTCTTCCCAAACAACATCCAAAACCACAAATCAAAGAAAACTTATAACAAATCATTAAGTGAAATGAGCTCAAGCTCAGTCTCAGATGAGCTAGGGTCATCATCATCAACTCACGTCTTTCTCAACAACAATAAAAATTATTAATTAAAGAAAACCCAGATCAGATTATCAAGTGAAATTAGCCCCAGCTCGGTCTCAGATGAGTTAAGGTCATCATCATCGACATGTGTGTTTCCTAACAGCAACCAAACTCAGGCTTAGTCTCAAAAAAGCTAAGCTCATCATCATCGACATGTGTGAATCCAATACTACCAAGGCAAATCCTGCACCGCTGTCGCCACAAGGGGGCGGTGGTCGGTGATCGACAACGATAAGCCATAACAGAGTCTCATGCTAATAATTATAACCATCATCGACAGATCTATACCCATAAAGTACATCGAGCACTAAATCAAATGGCTGTATAGCCCATGCTACCAAGGCACAACCTTTACTACCGTCGCTAGAAAAGGCGTGACCGGCAACGATAAGCCACAAACGGTCTTAGGCTAGCCATCATCGACAGATGCCAAAGAACACCCTAATAAAGCAACCAATAGAGATAATCGAAGAGATAGAGGCAGGAAGGCACCAGATGTCATGAGTGCAAGGTAGAACGACCGTTTATCTGTGACAAACCCCGCCTGAAACGGTGATTCCTCTGCCTATCTCTACTTTCTCTCTCTAGATAATCGCAGAAATGGAGACGGGGAGGCACCGGTGTCGCGATCTAAGGATCAAGCGTTGATTCGTCGGTGACAAAAGCGGTCGGAGACGACCGCTCATCTCTCGCCCCCGCCTCCCTCTCTACTTTCTCTCTCAAATACCTTGTTTCTTTGATAATGATGAATGAAGATGAAAGGAAATAGAAGATGAGGAGGTGGAAGGTTGGGTTAAGAATGCAAAATACCATAAATACCCTCACCGACATAAGGGACTAATAGTATTAAGAATTAGTCGAGCCAAAACCGAGCTCGAGCTTGAAAAATTTGTGACAAGCCGAGCTTGAGCTTTTGAAATAAAACTACAAACGAGCCGAGCTTGAGCTTTTTAAAGTCAAAATGAGTCCAGCTCGAGCCTAAGTGAGCTAGGGCTTGACTCATCTGTTTACACCCCTACCCTTGAGTAATGACGATTTTGAATCTGTGCCTCTTCTTTTTAGGGAATGTTCAATAGTTGGTAGAATATGGGATTTGGTAGGAGGGTGGTCAGATGTAAAGTGCGCGGTTGTAATTAGGTTTTCATGGGGATCTTGTGGATTGGATGGATAATGTTAGTCTCGCTAATTTTAAGAAATAAGTCTTGTCGATCGTGTTTGTGGTTGTAATTAGGTTTCCAGGGGATCTTGTGGAATGGATGGATATTGTTAGTCTCGCCAATGTTAAGAAATACGTCGTTTCGATTGTGTTTGTGGTGTGGTGGGTCATTTGAAAGCTTTGGAACGATGTTGCATTCTTGAAAAATGGTATAAAAAGACAACAATGATTGATGGCGTTCTTTATTTTTCTTTTATCGGGTATTCGAGTAGAAAAATAAATGTGATTTTGCTTGGATAGAGTGGTTAAAAATTCTATATTGAGCATGTAGTCGTCTCTTTTGTGCTTGGCTAGCTCCTTGCTAGTTGGTGCTTAATAAAGTTACCGCTGTTTAAAATATCTAAAAAATAAGACATCTTATCTTATCTTACTACTCTAATAAAAAGGTAAATGAGTGTGCCAAGTGTCACCACCATATTCATTCTCATCAAACTTTTCCCGCTTCTCTCTCCTATTAAATAACCACATTAATTACTAATAATATTATCTATTTAATTTTACATTATAATTAGTTTTTAATAGATTAAGAAAGAGAATTTTTTATTAATGTTATTTCTATATAGATAGTTTTTTATAAAAAGATTTTTTTCTAAAAAAATAAAACTATTGTTATGTAATATTTTAAAATTGGTTTTTCAAAGTAACTTTTTTATAAAACAAAAATAATTAAAATAAGGAGTTTTAGTAAGGAAATTTTTAAAAATAAAATTTTTTTAAATGTTATTTCAAAACAAAATTTTTAGTTTATCTTTGGAAAAAACAAAAAAATTAAAAATTTCTTATTATTATTTTGTTAGTTATAGGTTTTACTCATACGTGATTTTAATCATATCATGTCTTAGTATATCTTTTTATAATTAATAATTTTTATTCTATTTAATATTTTAGTTATTCAACCCGTGTAATACACAGGTTTACTAAAGCTACTATAATACTAAAAGAGTAACTTGGGGGACACTTGTCACATTCCTAGGCCCCTAAGTTTGTTTTTTCCGCCTCTCTCCTCTTAAATAGTTACCTAAATTAAAAATTAAATAATTTTAATTCTTTTTAGGATTAAAAATATTTCTTAATAAATTAAAAAAGATGTCTTTTTATTAACAAGATAGAGGTAAGACTCGCCTACACCTACCCTCCCCAGACCTGCTTTCGAGTGAGATATAGTGGGTTTGTTTGTTTGTTTGTTTGTCTTTTTATTAATTTATTTCAAGAAAATATTTTTTTATAAAATAATAGTTTTTCTAAAACATTAAACATTTTAAAAATATGAAATATCTTAAACTTAATGTTTTTAAAAAGTAAACTTCTTTATAAACTAAAAATTAATTAAAATTAGGATTTATAATAAGAAACTTTTAAAAATGATATTTTTAATATGGTTTGTTTGGAAAAAAAATTAATTTTTTTTGAAAATAAAATTTAAAATTATTACTTATAATTATTACTCATTTGTAATTTTAATCATATCTTATTTTAAAATATCATTTTATACTTTATAAACTTCATCATGATTAATATATTATTTTTTAACTCGTATAATACACGAGTTTACTAAAGTTAGTATTTATATAAATAACAATCAACAACTAATAAATTTTACTTTTTCAACCCGTGTAATATATTTAGTTTTATTTATGTTTGTGTATTATTTTAATAATTAACTCTCCACCTCCCGTGTAATACACGGGTAACTAAAACTAGTTATTTTATATATTATGTTAATTGTTAGAGGTAAATAAACTAGTATTTGACTAAACATCAGATAAAAATGTAAGAACAGAAATTTACGGAACACTGAAAATCTTTTGAACAAACACGAAGATTAAAAAATAAGAAGAAATCGAACACTTAATAAGTATATTCTATTTTAAAAAACTGGAAATACTTGTTTAGTTTTATACTACACAGAGGACATATATATACGACTTGCAAATAAAAGAAAATTAAAACTTTCACAAGATTAACTATTTTTATAAAAGTCCTTTTGTAATAGTGGTAGTTTTGTTTTCAGGCTTTTCAGATTTTAACGCTATCAACGTTTTAAAATATACTAGAAGGGTGCCCGCGCGATACAGCGGGACGACATTTTACATTTGACATGTGCACTTAATATTTTGTTATTCTTGTAGTAGTTTTACAAAAGTTTATTATATTTTTTAACCTAAAATTTAAAACAACAGATAAATGAGTTCTGCATGACGACTTGTATATACATATTAATTTATTGTACCTCACAAAATACAGATCGTTTCAGCAAAAAGTTTACACCAAAATGTTTAAAAATAAAAATAGGTTAAGTTGTAGTCTCAAAACGTTTTTTAATATGATAGATTAAAAGTTAGAGCTGAAATCTTAAAACATATTAAGTTTATTTTGTGTATGTGTAGACAATATAAAATTTTATGCAAATATTAGTAAGTGTAAGGTTATTGTGTAACTAATTATAAGGGGTAATATGTAAATAATGTTATAATTATTATTTTACCCTTAAAAATGGTTGTACCTAATGCATTGAATATAATAAGTGTTCTTAATTTTATGATATCTTAAAATACCCCTCTCATATGCTTTATATATAGTATAGATAATCATGATTTAAATCATTTTTCTAACCTTCATTTTGTGCATTTGGAAAGCTCGTAACAAGAGTTTTTTTTTTCAAAAAGAAACTCAAGAAGCAACGGACATATTGGATAACATTAAAACACTCTTCTATTTTTAACCGTGAACTAGAAAGAGAATAAGTAAATTTGAAATAAAAAAAATAGTGTAAGTTTATGTTTGTAATTGCTTTGTTCTTCTTTGTCTTTTGTATTTTCTCTAGCAACCTAGTCTTTAACGAATATGTTGGCTATTAAAAAAACTAAATCCATGATTTATAGACTACGGGTTAGAAAAAAAATATATTAAATAATTAATAATAAAAAATTTATAAATTATAAAAACATGTTTGAAGATAAAATATGATTATAATTACATATGCATAGTTATTTTAAGTAAATAAATAAAAATATATATTTTTGAACTTTTGTTTTAAAGGGCAGGTTCTTACGCATTACTCACCCGTCCACCACTGGAAACACCATTTCCCGTCCGACTTGCATATTAAAACAATTATGGTTTTTAAATATTTTGTTTTAAGAAAAATGAATTTTCTTTAAAAAATCTCATTCTATTTTGTATTTTATAAAAACTTTTATGTTCTTTTACTGTGATTTTAATAAAAAAATATGTTTTTATTTATTAGATTATATATTTTCAGTTTGAAAATGGTATGAGTATATTATTAGTATTCAATACTATTATTAATGATAGGGAGAAATAAGAAAATTAGTATGATGAGACTTATAATTGTGTCACGTTTTATCTTATTTTTTCTTAAGTGTAGATAGATAGATAGGTAGTCAGATAGATAGATAGTTTAGAAACTCATTTAATAAACGGATTACAGTTAGTAATAAATACGAAAAGTTATAGTATGATATTTTAATATAAGATATGATTAAAATTATATATACATAATAGTTCAAGAACTAAAACAATTATACTATTTTTAACTCTCTTATCTAAATAGTTTTATTTTTAAACATTCATTTTAAGATTTTTTATAAAAATAATTTACATAAAAATCTTGCGTATTAAAAACTCTTGTTTGTAATTATTCTAGTTATTTTATTAAGACTGCTATTAGAAAATTTCACCTTTTTATAATTTTTTTAATTAAAGAACCGATTTAAAATATTTTTTGTTTAAAAAGGTTTAGTGTTTTAGAAAATTTCATATTATATAAATTTTTTTATTATTTATATTTTAATAAAAAGATGTTATTTTTTGTTTGCTTAATAAAATCTATTTTTAAAATGATAGTTTGATTTTAGAAAATCTAAATAAGAGAGAAAAATATTAATTAATAAAATAAATTTTTAATAAGAGAGAGAAATTAATCTAGTGTTTAAATTACAATAATACCCTTTTGAGGGGAAAGTGATTTAAGTATGTCTATAAGAATGATAAGTGATAGAAATATGGGTTTATAGAATGAAAAACGACAAAAGAAACCTTATTTATTAGATACTATAGATAAGCAGTCAAAATGCATTAATACTAGTTTCGTAAGAATGGGCATCTATCTTTTGTTTTTTCTTAGTGAATGATGTTTTGTCTATTGCAAAAACTAGATACAATCACTACCTTTTCTTTTAAATATTATAAATGTTATAATAACAGCATCAATTAGTAAGTTTATTTACACAATTGGGAAAAATATTTTAGTCATCATATACGGCCTCATATACGGTTCCTAAGAGATATTCTATTACTAAGACATTTTATGTATTTTTAAAAAAAATCAGAGGTTCAAATCTTGTAAAATACATATACTTCTTGTTAATTAGAGTGGATTAAAGATTATTCTTAAAGAAATCTTGATATACTTGTAGGTTTTCTTATCTCATATATTATCGATTTAACAATAAGATCATCTAAGTAATTTCCTTTAGACTATTAATATATATTTAAATCCAGATATATGAATAGTTATTTAGCATTTATGTAATTATATATCTAAATAATACTTTTGGCCATGTGATGCGACATAATGGCACTAACGTCGTTAAGTACGTAAATAAAAGAGAAGTATATAAAGTCAGTGGGAGTGATAAAGCATGAAGAAAAATTAATATCCAAACGTTAACACAAAAACACATGTTGCGGGAGAGGTGGCATTTCAAACTTCATGAAATAAAGAAAAGAAAAACAGTCATGTAAACCGATTCGATTTGACGGGAACATGATGCTCTAGAAACTTTATATAAAAATCCATTAAAAATATCATCGCATTGAAGAATTCGTTAAAGGAATGAAAAAAAAATCTCACAAACAATAGAAAAGAAGAAAAACCAAATGCCTAGACCACTTTAAAGTCATGTACGCTCATGTTTTGTTTACTTGCACGTTTTCATGAACACTTGGTTTTAAATAAGATTTACCGTGAAATGTAAATAAAAATAAACATGTCGCAATAATACATTTGAAATTTAATAAACATCGTTTTTTAATATAATAGTAGACAAAAAATGAAAAAAAAAACATATGACAAACTATAGGGTTCAAGTTGTGTATATGATTAAAGATGAGGGGAAAAACAAAATAAGAAGATAAATAGAAGAGAAAATTACACGGATCATCCCTAAAGTTTACTCAAATTTCATATTTCGTCATTAGGATTGAAAAATTACAGGTTTAGTCCTAAGGTTTAAAAGAACGTAACACCTTTAGTCCTTCGGTTAAACTTCTGTTAAATAATTTCATTAAGTGAGTGTAAAAGTACTATTTTATCCTTTAATCAAAAACTTCATCTCTTTCATTTGTGCATCTTGCCCTAAACACAAAATACAAAGCACTACCAACATGTTTCCATGGTAGACCTGCAACCTACGTCGGTTATGACATATATATACACATATATGTTTGCATATTTATATAGACACACACACACATATAGATATATACATATAGGGTAGCGTTATCTTGAGAACCATCTTTTTTTGTAAGAACTTTAGAAACCAATATGAGTGATACATTTCTTATCATATGCAAGTCACATGTCATTTTCCCCTTTTTTATAAATTTTATTTATTTATTTTATGAAAGAGGGAAACTAGAGGAACATTTTTGTGTTTTTATTATTTTTATTTTTACGTTATTTTTTGTTTTATAATTTTTTTAATTTGTTTGTGTTAATTACCATTTTACCATTAAAAACTAATGGCTCACATTAGTTGCTAGAGTGTTAAAAAAAAGGAGTTCTCATTTGATCCATCCCCTATACATACACACACACACACACACACATATATATATGTGTGTGTGTGTGTGTGTGTGTGTACATCTATTTGACGGGGATGAAGATGACATATTTGATTTCAGGTTTTGATGATTTCATGTATACACATCTTGATTTCAAATGTGTGTATCCAAATATCTATATATGCGTGTTTGTAGTGGTGGATTGGTGGTGGTGGTGGTGGAGGTAGTGGTGGGAGATGGAAGTGTGTGGTGGTGGTTAGGATAATAAAGGAGAAGAGGGTGGGGTGGGGTGGGGTGGTCTTAAGTTAACTTAATAAAATAGTTTTTCTTAAGCTGAGAGGGTAAAATAGTCATTTTATACACAATTAATGGACTTTTTAAATGGTCGTCAAGGCGAGGGAGAAAAGTGTTACATTTTTTAAACCTTAGGACTAAACCTAGAGGGTACCGGTTAGAGCAGTCGAGAACATCATCCTAGAGGGTAGGAAGAGTAGAGGAAGACCTAAGTTAACTTGGGAAGAGATAATTAGGAGAGATATGGTACACTTGCACCTCTCTGAGCATATGATCGAGGATAGGAGTGAGTGGAGGCGTAGAATTAAAATTCAGGACTTTTAGTGGGTTCTGTAACTAGGAAGGGACTTTTGGTTGCGAGTTGCGGGGCCTGATGTGTATGTAGTACGCTTCTATCATTTTTAGTGGAATCTTGCTGCTTCTATGATGTATGCTTGTTCACATTTTATTTTCTTTTGATGATATTTTACTGTATGTTGTATGCTGTGTGCTGTATCGTTTATCGTATCTTTGTTTATATGCTGATTTGCTAACGTTATGGCCTTTGTTATTGAGTCAGGGGTCTCTTTGGAAGCGGTCTCTCTACCTATCTGGGTAGAGGAAAGACTTGTTTACACCTACCCCTCCCAGACTCTGCTCTTGAGCGGGATATACTGGATTTGTTTGTTTAGGACTAAACCTGTAATTTTTCAATCCCAGGGACGAAATGTGAAGTTTGAGCAAACATCAGGGACAATCGGTGTAATTTACTACCCTAAATAGAAAGTTGTATCTTATGCAGATTTTCAATATGATAATTATTAGTATCTATTATCTATAATTACGCATATGAGAAAGTATATATGAGATGTCATACGACTCATATGATAAATTTTACTTTCAAATCTCTGATTTCAAAAAAGGAATTATACCAAGTAATATTCTCTAACTAGGTTAGAACCCATGTATTACATGGGTGGAATAAATTTAACTTTTTAAAATCATTATATTTATAATAGATGTTATCAACCATTAAAGTTAAGAAATAATAAATATTTAAAAATTATAAATGACACATAATTAAGATTAAGATTTAAAATTATATTTTAATATATGATAGAATTTAGATATTATAATTTAGTAAATGTTAATAAAATATTTGCATAAAAAACTTACATTCTAGATATATAATTGTTTAGCTTATTTACTTAAAATCCTTATCAATTAATATCTTAAAAATTACTTACGAGTAATTAAATCATTCAAACAAAATCATATAAATGATTTTAGAATTTATATTGGAAATTTTTAGGTTGTTTGACTATATTAAGAAATAAAAAATATTATTAATCTAATATGAAAGAAAGAAATACAGGAAAGAAAAATAGAAATTCAAATAAGTAAAGGAGAATATGATTGTAATAATTGTTGAAATTATTTAATTAAAATGTGTATAGACGTTTAGTTGGAAAATTCAACACGAGAATGCATAATATTGTATCATGCGTCCTCAAAAACCTTAGTTTATTAGAATAGATGATCTTAGGATCCATCTAGCACCTACATATCAAGTTCTGTAATTTTTATTTTCTTAATAAATAGCTCCAGTTCATTGAGCTTGGATTGTTAAGCTATGAACGGTTCCATATCAAGTATGATTAACGATGTAGGTGGTATAATTCCATGAGTAGTTGTTGATCAGGTTAAAAGTTACTTAATGATCATACATAAAACTTAACTAATTAAATACTAATTAAAAGATAACATCCATGATCTGTACATTAATTTAGTCCCTAGATCACAAAAGTGTGTTACATAGTGTAGCAACTTCCTTCCAACACATCTGAAGGCCATGCAACATACAAAATAGAATGAAGTTTTGTTTTCTTTATAAATGCTAGTCCTGGCGTAAAGAGATTGCAAAAAAAACCTATACAACATTAAGAATTACAGAGTTATAACTCCAATATATTTCTAATCTATTATTAGAAAAAAACCTATGTAAAGAGATTGAGAGTTATAATTATTTAATATTTTATTTATAATGTGTAAATTGAGAGTTATAACTCCAATATATTTCTAATCTATTATTAGAAAAAAAACAATTGATTTTTTCATTAAATTTGATTTAGGGTTTTAGTTTAGAAAGATTTATTTTTACTATGTTTTTAATATTCAATACTAACTAAGAATAACTCAAATCTTTCTTTTTTTAAAGGAATTTTAAGTTCTAAAAATAAGTCCCTATTTACTCTCAGTTTTAAATCACGAAACCATACCCCATGAAATTGATTTACGAAATATTATTTGTTTAGCTTTTATATGAGTTTGAATGTTTTCTACGCTATTAATTAGTTTATGAAAAAGAAATTGTGTTGTTAGATTTCATATGAATTCATCAAGAAAATGTCAAATTTATATATCATTAAAATTTTTTTTTTATTATAACTCTTAAATTTAGTTATTTTTGGTTTTAAAAAAATAACTTTTTAAAAATACCAATTTTAAATATTTCTTATTTTAAAAAAAAAGTCTTATGCTTTAAATAAATTTATTATTTTATAAAAAATTATTTATTTAGAAATAACATTAATAAATAAATCTCTTTATTAATTTATTAAATCAAAAAAGTGTTAAATAGTGTTATTATTAATTAAGGTAATCATTTAATAGGAGAGAGAGGCGAGAATAGCAAATGGATGTTGGCTGAGAGAACGACACGTGGCAGATGGGTGGTTTAAGAGAGTGACATGTGGCATAAAAAAACCTTTGTTTATTAGATAGGATATATATATATATGTTACAAAGATTGTACTTTTTTAATTGAATGAGTGTAGACTTCCTAGAATGTCAATTCTTCAGGATTGCTTTCCTTCAAACCTAATTGAATGTAATTCTCTTTTTATTTATAGTAAATGCACCTAAAATGATCAATTATATTTTAAGGTAGATAATCACTTATAAACTTATCTTCCTCATTCCACGACCGATATGCGATTTTCTTATAATGTTGTCGTCGCTCTCTTGTGGATCCTTCGTCCTCAATTAGGTCTGCCTCATCATCCCGATTGGGGATCTAAGATTCGCCTAAGATATTCTCCT
Source organism: Flaveria linearis (assembly GCA_024085815.1). Lineage (NCBI taxonomy): Eukaryota > Viridiplantae > Streptophyta > Magnoliopsida > Asterales > Asteraceae > Flaveria > Flaveria linearis. The sequence goes on from CM044008.1 coordinate 30,515,841, forward strand.
AAATACTTAAAAGGGACTTGTTATTCTCAATAAGGTTTGACATGTCATCTCTAGTGGTTTAGGATTGTCTATGACACTATCGTAAAGTCTGCTTTCTTATACAAGCTAATATTCTTCATTTTACCTGTAAAAACTTCACAAATATGTTTCTAGTTGCTCAAGTGAAGACTTCTCAAAAAGTCACTTATAATCATATTACTATCACTTAAATATGCTTAAAGGTGGATGTCTCTTCTCATCCACAACTAATCCCCTCAAAACATGTTAATGCTATTTAATGCATGACATTTCTTATAAATTTAACATCTCTTATTATGTTCATGCCGATAAAGTATTTAATAAAATCATAATTAAAAAGAAATATACTATGCATTCAAAATTGATATTTTAAGTATATGTGATATCTTAGTGAAATTCTCACATGTAATATTAGATATATTACATATGTCATAAGATCATATTTTTTAACAACTAATGGATCACTATCAGGTCATTGGCCCACCTAGTTATCTCTATTACTTAAGTACGGAACCTGATATCATTATCGGGAGAAAACTCACCTTAGGTGGGAAAACCCCCTAGCTCAACCAGAAATTCCTATTTTTATATCATAGGTGAGTCTTAAATCCAAGATCTCCCCCTATTGTAATAAACTATTGAGATATCTCATCTAAACCACTTGGACTGAGGATCATTGGTATGTTAAAAGATCATATGTGCATGTACCTTTCAAACTCGCCTTCTTTTTCATTAGCCGAGAAAACTGTTAGTAATTTCAAGTATAAAACAGCCTTTATCAGATATTAAATCACATGAAGAACAAGAAATATTATAAATGCATATGCTTTGAATCATGAATTTGAATACCTGAAGATGACTCTTGATGTTAGATGCAGTTACTCCATTTACATTCATGATTTGCAATACCATTTTTGGAGTCGCCCCTACAAAAAATCATACAAAATCATAATAATCTATAGCAAAGGATATGTTTTTATTGTTCATTTATTGTCATTGCAAAGGTTAAAGAATTAAACATGAATGTTAGAGACAGAGATGTGTTTATATACGTTCTACACCACCAAGGCTTTCAACGGCTTTTTCAAATGTCTGATGAAGTTCACTTGACCACTGTAGTCGGGGTGCCCTTGACCTCTTATAACGTCGGATGTTGGGCTTATGTAAGTTTCTTTCAGATGAATTTTCATTTAGCGTCCGATGAGTAACATTTGGTTGCTCACCGGAAGAGCCATCCATGGTTTGCAGAGAAGAATACCTTTTTTTTGAAGAATTTTTTGATCAGAATTGAGAAATGTAGAAGAAAATAAAGTTTTCTCGCTTTTACGCACAAGTGAACAAAACATTAATTAGCGTGTCGTCAATTTTTGCGTCTTATGAGGATTGTGTCTTCCTCACCAGGTGTTATTTTAGTCAAGTGACTTTATAATGACGTTTAAATTATTATTTTTTTATAACGGTTATCTCATACTAATCTGTGGTAATATTTATTGTATGATCAGAATTCTCAATCATTTAAAGAGAAAAAACCTTTAATAGACACGTTTATAGTGCTATTTTATAAGCTAGTTGATGTAGAATTAAAATTTAAACTCCTTGTTAGGTGAAGATAGGTGGTAGAGCACTCACATTAAAATTTTCATCCTCGTCCACATCCTAAAATTTAGAGAATATACATGATATGGTCTTATTATATATATAATTTTTACATTAGCTTTCCCCAAACTACATCCCTAAAATTTAAGGAAAATATACAGTGATTTCGTAAGATAGGAATTGTACTTTTCAATCCTTACTAATATCCCTGTGTTATTTTGTTAATGTCGGTAAGTGGAAGAAAGAGGAAAAAGATTATTAATTCAAGAATAAAGATACATTATTTAATTGAAATAAGTATAGGTATCAGGAATGGAATGTGCGATATTTTTAAAAGTTGAATAAGTTTTAGCAACAAATGTGGTTTTAACTAAATTACAGGGATAAGGGCGGGGAAGCTATTAACACCACCAACTGCCCCCACCGTCACAAACCACCATCACCAACACCAACAACAACACCAACACAAGCAATCGCCACCGTCGCCGCCACCCTTAACAACATTGTATTTTATTCAGTCTTCTTTTCCTACATATCAAATAAATAAACTAATGATTCATTCTATTATCACAAGGTAACCGGAAAAATAGAATGGTAATGTTCAATTTCATTCTCTAGTATGTTTTTTTCTTTCTTGCATTTCATTATCCCATGCCAAACAAACAGGTAAGCATTAAATCACTTAAACCAATTGTTTATTTATTTATTTTAAAGGATAAAATGTTACGCTATCTATCCTGCACCATTTAATTTACACTACAACTGATTTACACCAGTTAGATATAGGCGGGGCTAGAGCCCTTGATTTGAATGGAAGATTCAAGGTTCGAGCCTTTGATCTCAATGAAAGATTTACCACTCTAACTTAAAATGATTTTACTATTACACCCAACCCTATTTTTATGTATTTCTATGTCATATCCTGGTAAAAGCATTAAGAGTTTAGAATATGACTATGACTTAAAACACATTAGTTATCTAAACTCACATATAGCATGGAACAAGTCTTAGCTAATAATTCAATATCTCATCCACTAATACATATTTGATTTGATATAAAATTTGCCCTAAAGGGACTTTTATAATGTTTGCACGATTAAACTACCACATCAGTTCATCAAAATATGACCACACAGGGTCCACTAACCATCTAGTACATATAAATAAACACCGAGAGGCTAAAATCTTCGGCATCCGGTAACATGCACACATAAAAACACGTTTCGTAGCCAAACCAAACATCGTACATCCTAAATGAATATACGAAACTATAGAGCATCTTGATTACTTGTGAAAGCATAATCAAATGTGTCAGCATAAAAGCCACAAAAGTTACATATAAGATCAATAATTACATAAGTTCACAATCAAACCTGATCTTATCACAAAAGTCACACAAGTTTTGCTCCGTCAGACAACATAAACACCCAAAACAAATAATATAACATATGACTCCGCATCAGCAGTCTTAGTTGAGCCTCAGCCTAGTGGGAGGTAAAACTTACCTATACTATCCAGAGATTACAAAGTGCACTAATGATTGTGAATTCTCATAACGAGCAACATAAAAACTGATAACAAATATCATACTCAAATCTTATTTAACTAAGCATCAAATAGTTAACAACACAATATGATTTTTCATTGAAAATAAAATGTAAGTAAAAAGAAGTTACACTACTCACCTCACGTCCAAAGCTTAATTGATCACTCAAATTCAAAACGCACATCGCTAAATGAAAAATTGTTATTAACATTTTAATTAAATTCGTGTTTATTTTATTATTAATTTAAGTTAAGAAGTTTCATTTAATTATTAATTAGTAAATATTTAATCAATTAATTTAAATTATTTATCTCTAACTCTTGTTTTTATTTAACTTTCCTAAATATTTTTAAATAATACTAGTAGTTTATTTGGTTAATTAATCCCTAAATGTTGAAACAAATAAATGATACATAATGCTTAGTTATGTTTAACTTGTTAAATAATAGTTAAATTTATTAATAAATCTTGAAACTTTGTTTCTAACTCGGCAACATTATGTTATTTAAGCTTTTAGATAAAACTTAAAATTTTTATTTTAAATTAATTATTATTATAGTTGTTTAATATTAATACTTAAATTGATTAAAAAATTATGAAATTTTTTATATTATATTTCTAATATTATTCTAAACATTTTTAGTTTTATTATATCTTAAAATATTTTATAACTAATTTTAGTTTTTTTTTCATAATTACTACTTTATTTTTTAAAAATCCTATCAAATAAAATAATGGAAAGTTTCAAATACAAAGTCTTTTACAACTAAAAAGTGTAAAAAATATTAAAATGATAACACAAGTCCTTTTAATCAAAATTAGATTGGGGACAAAATTGGTAGTGTTCCCCCTTCTCAAGTTTCACCTTTTTTTAAAAAACATTTATAACTTTTTCATACGACATTATTTTAAAAAAAATTAACTATAAAAACAAGAATTTTTTAATCTTAAAAGACGTATAGTATTGATATTAAATTTTTTTTTAACTCATTGTGTAATTTCATCAGATCATTATGTAATCTTCTGAATTGATGAGAATCACATAATTATCCGATTAGAAATACATAATAAACTTGAAACATAAAAAGGTTTTCATTTCTTATTATTATGTTATTCGAAAATTATCATTTTAGAAAACACAATGCATAACATAATGGTCAATATTAGACAAAATGGTAACACAATGACTAGCGTTAGACTCGATGATTAGCAATAAACATAATGAGCTGCTTTGATGAGAATTACACAAAGACATTGCCACACCCCAATCTTAACGGCGTAAACGTTGAGATGTGAAGGTTAAGATTATTCAATGCCATATAATGCTAATTTAGGTGTAAATAAGTTTGTTAAGTCACTGGATCGATAAACATTCGAGCACGTTCTTGACGGAAGGTGATAAACCAAAAGACAAACAATAGTACGAACAATAATCGAATGATTTTATTGATAAAACATAATGATTTTAAGCTCGTTACAACTTAAGAATCAAGACTTTTGGCAAGGGGAGATCGAGCATGATCTCCCCTCTCATCCAGCAGCACCTAGGCGCCAGGTACACTATCAAAACCCTTAGGTTTCTACACATTGAAACTGGTATATATAGGCTTCGGCCCATATTAGATGCGACTGAGCCCATTCGTGCGATTGGACCATGCGTATGGTTCAATCGTACGACTGGACCATTCTTATGGTTCAGTCTTACGAATGTCCCAATCGCATCTCTCAGTCGCACGACTGGTCCATTAGCATGGCTCAGTCATACGACTGAGTCTCATTCGCATATGCTCCTGCGAATGACCCAGTTTCATGTGTTTACAAGGTGTATAACATTAAGCCTAGACTATTCGTCAAGTGACGGACACACTATATATGACTATATATGCTCCAACAAATTCCCCCTTGGACGTTGCTTGTGAATAGTAGATAACACCTCTTACAATCTTCAGTCAATCTTTGCTCTGGTTTCCAATAGAATCAAACGAACAACCATATTAGCCAACATTGCCGATCCATCAGGTTACCATAATATCCCTGAAAATGAATTTAGGCACAATAGCTTTCGTTTACTTTGCAGAACACCATCATAGCAGTAAGATTCCCCAAATGACTGATTTTTCCAGATAACGACATGAACAGTTTTCCATTGCTCCAATCTTCACACAGGCTAACCTGATTAACATTAACAACTACAGAAATTCCCCCTCACATTCAGCATATCCCAATATATAAACGTTGTGCTCTCCTAACGTCTTCATACGGTGTATTGGGCAAAAGGTTGAAGGTTCCAATCCACAGCTGACAATATCAAACAAATCAGCATGCATGTAGATTCATCATCAGAAACCTGCTCACATCATCACTTTCTGATTGCATCTTCAATTTCTCTATACTTGGATTCCCCCTTGGATGAGAATCCTCTCTGTGCGGATAAATATAACTTTATTAGCCCATAAATAGTCAGATGCTCCTTACTACCCCACAAAATCAGCACCGACAGCTGACATCCTCTCTTCTCTCTTTCGTGTTCTAACAACATTCACCTATTCTGGAAGTCTAACGAATAATGAGGTATCTATCGAACTTGTTTGACATAAGAAACTCAGGGTGAATGTACTTTGCTCATCCTCAACTCTTGCATAGACTCTCCAAGAAAATCTACACTATTGACCCTAACATGAACCGAAAATGACCCGATAATTTTCCCAAAAAAAATTTATTTTACCAGACTTTTTCAGAAGGCTTCCCGACTGATAAAAATGGTTTAGGGAAAAATTCGTGCAAGAAGCTGTTCCAGACTCTCTTTTTCTTGTCTGGTACATAGCTCATTCGTGCGACTGAAACAGACGAATAAAGACATACGTGAGAATGGGTGATTCGTGCGAATGGACACTCCGAATGGTTCAGTAGTACGAATGGATAACACGAATGGGTCAGTCGGGCGACTGAAGTACACGAAAGGGTCAGTCGTGCGACTGAAGGTTCATTCGTACGAATGGACATACGAGTGGTTCAGTGTGACATCCGTCACCGAAGGTCCGTCATTTAGCGTGTTTGATTTAACCTTTGTTATCAGTCATTCCTCATTTTGCTAAACCAACTACATGGATACCATATTTGCTTGCTTAGTTATCCTTCTATGCGTGCTATCGTTGCTTGCCTTGTCGTTACCTTAAGACGTTTTTCTGAGATTTGCCCCGTTAACACTAAACGCGTCACTTTTATATCAAAATAAATTGTCACGAACAAAATCATTTTTAACTTGTAAATAACATTAACGACGTTTTATCATTAATGAAAACAAGACTAATAAAATAACGTTTTTAAACCGAAACAAAATTTAGGAACTCGGGGCAAAGTACAGGGACTAAAAGTGACATTTTGGCAAACCTGGGATGGGTATAAAAACCCCATTCCCAGCCCTTCTTCACTAACTTCATCTTCATCGCTTCTTCTTCTTCATCTTCACTCTCTCTCGAGCTAGCACCAAAAATCGACCCGTTTGTTGCGTTTTCGTCGTCAAATCTTGGTTATCATCGTGAATACTCACTCCTAGCAGGTAGATAACCTCGTTTGACCCGTTTATTGCTCGATTTAGCTGCTGCGTTTTCTAGGGTTTCGGGTGCTCGGGTTCATCCGAGCACAAGAGGTCGTGTGGGCTTGTGTGTTGCGTTTCCGAGTGTGTTTCTTACTTAGACATGTTAGGCAAACATTCCTGGAGGTTCTTGGTGCATAAAACTCGTGCTCAGAGCAGCTGGACGCTGCTCTGCACTTCAGCAGTCGCGACCTGCTGTATAGGGCGACTGGGTCTGTCATGCGACTGAGCCGTGCGACTGAGTGAGTCGTACGACTGAGTCCATGCCTCTGAGTCTATCGTACGACTAAGCTGTACGACTGGGTGAGTCGTACGACTGAGTCATGCGACTGAGTGTTGTATGCGATTGAGTCTATGCGAGTGAGTGTGCGTGCGATTGAGTCAATGCAAATGAAATGGTGTGCGATTGTGCGTGAGTCGTACGACTGAAAGTCCAATCGCACGAATGAATGTTCAGCCGTACGAATGAAGCTGATTCGTACGACTGAAGGTCCAATCGGGCGTATGGAGGTTGAGTCGTATGACTGAGTCTTGCATGGTACGACTGAGTGCTTAGTCGCACGAATGAAGGTTCAATCGTACGAAAGTGGCTAATTCGTACGACAGAAAGTCCACTCGTGTGAATGGAGTGTCAGTCGAGCGTCCGGTCCTGTTGTATGACTAATGATGTGTGTGTGCGTATGGATCCCCTCTTCGGAGATCTCACGACGATAATGTAATACTAATAAAGTGTCATAGCTTGACCACAAAGATTAAAGTCAACGCTATTAACAGGCACATACTATTTAAAATAACCTAGTCTGAGATGTGTGTGACTGGTTGTGTGTGTACTACCCACGACCGAACCGAAACTGCCCGAGCCTAGTGATACCATGTTATGCCTTATGATCATTATTAATGCTTGTCAGTAACTGTCAATAGGTGTTTGACTGTTCATAGCATCCTACCATTGGAATCTTTCATCATACGTGCCTATCATCTGTTCTGTGAGTTTCGTGGCCCCTTTTTACGCTTATAAAGCCTTTAAACATTTTCCACTTGGGGGAAAAGAATGCTCTCTTATTTACTTAATTTCAGGCATCTTCCTTAGTGGAAGTTGGCTGCTACTTATATGAGTAACTTACCTTGCTAAAATTGTTGATTGATATTAAGGATAAATGGATGTCATGTAACTGGTTTAGGTACCATTCTATGTATATCGCGGATGTGGTGGGAATGCTGCGGAGGACCCTATACATAAGCATCCCCGGTATACTAAGAATGTGCTCAAACCGGGTTACATGATGATCCTGATTGCTTGCTGCTATATAAACTTGAACTATGTGCTACGTTACCCTATGTATGTTACTTAGGGGTTTTACACTACCATGCACTACTATCTGATGTTACGTGTTGATTTATGCTATTTGTGGATGCCATTGACCCTGGGATGCTCTCGGCTGTGTGGTTCTTCTGTGTGGTTCTTCTGTGTGGTTCTTCTGTGTGGTTCTTCTAAGCCGATCATCCATTACAACCATTAATCCGGTAATTGGGACCTAAAGATTGGTTTGGTTGTAACCTATACGTATGCGCTGTGTGGATCTTGCTACGTCATGTTTAACTTGACACGTATGCGCTGTGTGGATCTTGCTACGTCAAGATAAACTTAATATGCTATGGAAAACCTTTTTATATAACCATTAATCCCGGTAATGGGACCTAAGGATTGGCTTGGTTATAAACTATACGTACTCGCTGTGTGGATCTTGCTACGTCTTAATAAACTATTTACGCTTTGAGAATTCTTTCTTTACAGCCATCAAGTCCCGTTAGGAACCGAACATTAGGTTTGGCTGTAGCTATTTATCACTAGTAAAACCGCCTATACATAAGTGTAGTCGCGGTAACTTTTGTTAAACTTACTTACTGTTCCTATCTTAACGTCCTTTGTTACTTAAACCCTGCAAAGCTCACCAACAATTATGTTGACCTTTTTGAGCATTTCTTTTCAGGTGATCAGGGTAATTGAAGATCTAGGAGTGCTGCCTTTTAGAGGAGACCCTAGGATGCATTTTGTAATTGTTACCCTTGTAAAGCTTGAACATGACTTTTGTACACTTGTTCCCGAGTTGTGGGAATTTACAATACAAGTTGTCTTTAATGCTTATGTGATCATTATGTTGTGCTTATGACTATGCTATCGTGAACTTGATTATACACGGCACAAGTCTCCATTTGTGTTCGGGTGTCGTCATGACACGCTTGTCATCATCTTATTATTGCTACTCTATTGCATACCATGTGTTATGACGATCCCGTCTAGCTCACATTCCTCGTGTTTCCGCTATCAGCGGGGGTGTGACATTCAGTCGTGCGAATGAGGCCCAGTCGCATGGCCCAATCGCATGAACGGGCCTGAACGCAGAAAACTAGATCTGCAGCCGCCACAAGGCTGAAAAACCCTAATCCGATGATTTGGACGAGATACAATACAAAATTTGTATCACTGGATTCGTTTTTATGATCTGAAGAAGATTCCGAGTCCGGTTTTAACAAACAAACATCACACGCAATGAGATTTGAGCAAAACAAGATGAACACGAAGAACACGAAGTGTGTTTAACGTCAAAGAACCTGAAATTGATCCAGAGATCAAGAGCTCGGGTTGCTAGAATGATTGTTAGATCATTCCAGCAGTAACCGGCTCTGATACCAATTGTTAAGTCACGGGATCGATAAACATCCGAGCACGTTCTTGATGGAAGGTGATAAACCAAAAGACAAACAATAGTACGAACAATAATCGAATGATTTTATTGATAAAACATAACGATTTTAAGCTCGTAACAACTTAAGAATCAAGACTTTTGGCAAGGGTAGATCGAGCATGATCTCCCCTCTCATCCGGCAGCACCTAGGCGCCAGGCACACTATCAAAACCCTTAGGTTTCTACACATTGAAACTGGTATATATAGGCTTCGGCCCATATTAGATGCGACTGGGCCCATTCGTGCGATTGGACCATGCGTATGGTTCAATCGTACGACTGGACCATTCTTATGGTTCAGTCTTACGAATGTCCCAATCGCATCTCTCAGTCGCACGACTGGTCCATTAGCATGGCTCAGTCATACGACTGAGTCTCATTCGCATATGCTCCTGCGAATGACCCAGTTTCATATGTTTACAAGGTGTATAACATTAAGCCTAGACTATTCGTCAAGCGACGGTCACACTATATATGACTATATATGCTCCAACAAAGATTAAATTACAAGGTTCAAATTGTAAGAATTCAGACACAAACAATCAAAGCATTACATGAGATTTTAAAAGTAAAAGAATTCTCTTTTTTTAAATCTAGGTCCAATCCTAGATGATTTCAACACTTCAAGATCTGTCAAACAAGCTAGGGTATTTCCTAAAATATCTTAGAAAATAAGGTCAACATATGAAATGTTGGTGAGTTCCCATAAGTTTATACATATATAAATAAAACTTTAAGATTAGTAATTCAAATCATAAGTTATGAGACATGCAGAATATATTGATAGAGCTACGGTACAATCAAACTTTGACAAAGATATGTGCACAATAAGATAAACGATTAGCTACGTGTACTTGGTTCCCATGATGAACAAGAATACGTCATCAGGAGCCGACAATAACCTCGACTTTAGCACCAAATAGGCTTGTTGGACCCATAGATCTATGATGTCGCTAGGCTAGTAATAGTTAATGATCATTATATAAGAGATCCTATCACATAATATTCACATAAGTCTCAAGTAAACATGATAAAACATGAAAATTGAATTGCATGTACTTTACAAGTCTTTAAACGATTTTACAAGTGTTCTTTTATAAGTTTAACATGTTTCATCCCAAAATATGTGAATTACGGTAAAAAGGGAGTATGAGAAACTCACCTGATAATAAGATGTGCTCTAAATAAGGATACATGAATAGGCACCAACGGTTCTCCTTACGTTTAACTTAAAAATTGCGTCTTAACCTAGAATAACAATGATTTAAAGACTATGAAAAATAGTCATCAACTTGGGTTCTTACAAGAATTTGGAATCTAACAAACTAGATTTTAAAATATTATGATTGATTTATAATCTGAAAATAAATGAATTTAAGAATAATAAAAGAATATTAAATTGAGGAAAGATTGTATAAAGTTGAAATATTGAAGATGTGAAAATACATAAATTCTCACTTAACTCTAATTATCTTGATCAAAATAATTAACTGAATAATTAATTATTTATTTAAATGATTTGTAAAAATAAATATTTAAAATGGTTTGAAACGATTTATAAAATTTATAATAGATAAAAGAATTATATATTAATAATACAGGAAAAAGAGTATAAGAATTTGTGTTGATAATAATATGTGCAAATAATTAATTTTAATAATTAATTATTAAATATATTTAGATAAAATAATTAATTTTAAATAATTAATAATTAATGTAGGAGTCAAAATAATTAGTCAAATATTATCTATTTGAAAGATTACCAAATATTGATTAATAATAATAATATAAATTGATTTTGAGGTGATTTATAAAACATTAAAACTTGTAATAAGTTTTATATACATTTTACACTTTCAAAATAATTAAAATTGTCTTAAATATATTTTTATAATTGTTGAATTATTTTCAAGAAGTTAATAAATAATTTCTGAAAATGTTTTATCAATTAAAATGATTTTTATTTAAATATAATATTATTTTATATTTTTTTTGGAATTATGAAAAATAAGATAAAGTGACTCTTGCCTATATAGCTCAGGCCGTACCGCCACTGGCGCTTGCTTTTCGTGCGTGGGCATGGTCCTTTGGAAGACGAAGCCAATCCAGATTCCAGAAACACACAAGCTACGACTTTCTCCTTCGGACTCTCGCAAACTATGGTTACAACTCCAGAGACCCAAATGCGGGTGCCTAGGCTCGAACCCGGGACCCCAAGTATGCATGCATAGTGTGTTATCCATTAGGCTAGGCACCCATATCTGTTTTAATTCCATAATAAAAACTCATAAGCTATAATTTCAAAAACCCTCAAATTGGAACAAGAACCCTAGAATTCGATTTGATAATAATTGATCACCAAACTCAGATTGTTCATTGTAACTAACATGGGGCTTTTATTCCCCATGTTTAATCGAGTATAAAGAAATGTGCAATTACCTGGATTATACGTATTTTGATGGGAGCATGAACTAGAATAGTTGCGACTGGAAACAATGATCCAAATATGATGCGTGTGTGTGTTTTGATGAAATTGGGAGTACAAAGAGTGTAAGAGGGTCGAATATATGTTCCCCTCTGTTTAATAGTTTTGATTTGTACCGTTTAGAGCTCAACGAGTTTGATATAGCTTCGGGGGTTACGGGTGGGATTTGGATGTGCAAATCCTCGTTTCAAATGAACTCAATCATTTCATTGATTCTACTTGATTGAATGAACGTGTGTACTCGATTAATTGCATTAACAGTACGATTTAAGTGTTGAAACGGATTTGGTTTTAATGGGGTTTGGTTTCGTGTCCAAAGGCTATCATGACCGTGTTTAATATCAAATTAAAGCACCCTTTCAGGTTCTAAACGGGTTTACGAATCGATTGGAAGTGTTCTGGGGTAAAAACCGGGTTTTAAAGGGGAGTTTGGGGCTCACAGGCGCCACGCCAGAGCTTTGCCGACCGGTGGCCAGAAAATTGAGGAGAGAGAGGGTGAGAGTTTTTTTAACAAATTACACTCAAGCCCCTGCACTTCGAATTGTTTTTATGTTATCACAAAACCTTTATTAAAAATAAGTTTTATAAATTATATTTTAATCCTAAAGCTTTTTATAAAAATTAATCCATTTATATAATTTATAAATTTTAACTATAAAACTTTATAAATTTATAAGAATATATTTTTATAAGTTATAAAATCATTATAAAATGATTAAGTGATTTAATAATAATAAAATTTATAGTAAGGCCCAATTTCCGGAAAACCTCACAGTTAGTTAATCATAGCATAAGATCATTTTATAAACAAAACATTACAGCGGAATTAAATAAACATTCATTTAAAACTTGGAAATCATATTATACACATGAATTTATATTTAAATAGAATAAAAAAATTGTGCATGGTCTTAATTTGCAATAAAGATTTCATAGATAGAAATGCCACCCATTGCTCGCCAAGTAGCTCCCTGGTGCCATCCTCAGCATCAGCATTTACCTGCCCACTATTATGCATAAAAGTCAGCTTTGCTGAGTGAGTTCTAGTTTTAGATAAATAAGAAAATATAAATTTTATCCTCCATATATGACCACGCATACATCATACTACATAACATTTCTTGCATCATATTAAGCATGTTCATTATCTTTCATTCTTTCATTATCTTTCACTTCATTATAAGCGATATTGCACAAGCAAGAGCTCCATGTTGATCGACAACGAATGTCGATCTCCGTCCGTACACATCATCATGGTAGCTAACCCCCGACAGTTGATCCACACTGCAAGGCACATAACCCGCTCATGAATACGAATCTATCATCATACATCAGACTCATATAAGTGAAGTCTATCATAGTACTTGCAAGACTTCATCATCAAACGGGCCCGGGGTAACATTCGTTAAGTTCCACTTCTCATTAATATTATCTTCCACTTAATATACAGTACATAACTTATTAAGTACACAACATACCAAGTACTAGTCATCATAACACATAACCGACCCTCCGTAGGACAACGGGGGTTCGGGGGTGGCAGCCCCTGACAGCGGGGTCCTAGGGGCAGCAGCCCTAGTGAGGTCCAAGGGGCAACGCCACTGGTTTTAAGGACTTTATATAGCATATTTTGTTATAGGAAAATTTATTTTCTTGTTAGACCCGCTTGAAATCCTTATCTTGAAAACCTTATGTTTACTATGCATAATAGCCCCAAAAACATGGAAAAACGTTTAAATAAGGGGATCTAGAACTCACCTGGATACCGTGAGTAATCTCTAAACTAAGCTTTCTAGGCTAGGATCACACTACCCAGCCTGCAGATAAGTTAACACTTAAAGGGGTTAATTTTGCCTAAAGTCGCTGCTAATTTCGCTACCAGATAAGCAGTTTCGCTGACAGTTTCGCTGCCAGTTTCGCTGCCAGTTTCGCTGCCAGTTTCATTTCCAGTTTCGCATGACAGTTTCGTCCAACTTTCGTTGGAATTCTATGGCTGCAAAATTATCTGCGAAACTATAGTTTCGCAGAAAACCTACAGTTTCGCAGCTTGAATATGCAATTTCGCTGGATGCATGGACAGTTTCGCAGATCGCATAAAAATTACGAACCAGCCCGTTTTTAACCTAAAATCGCAACTTTTTACGTCCAATCTCTTAGTTTATCATCCATTAGGCTATATCTAAGCTTTTTACATATTTTCATACGTAAAAATGTGACCTTTATGCGATTCTTTGCAACTTTTCAAAACCCAAAACCCTAGAATCCGGGTTTGATCTACAGAAGGGTTTAAAGGCCGATTCTTACCTGGATTTGTTACTCCTTTCTTATGGTTTGATGCTCCAACACCCAGATCTTCAATCCCTTAACCTTTGAAGCTCCAAATCTTGAGTTTTCTTAACTTTCTCTCTCTACTTTATCTCTCTACAAATTTGGGAGGCTAGGGTTCAAATGAGGGTGATGGTGGCTGGTTGAATATGTTAAAGGGCTGATTATGGGCCCTTAATCACTAAGGCTCTTGCCCATAAGCCTAATTTAGCCCGTAACCCATTTCCTTCCTTTATTAAATACCCACTAATTAAGCCCATTATTCTTGATGACTCGTTTTGACTTTTCGGGTGTTACATTTACAATACTGGTTAAATATTGTATTTGTTGCATTTACGTCATCAAATAATAAGGTAATTTAAAAATGAAAAATTTTCCATAAGTAAAAATGGGTCCGTTTTTACGTTTCAAAAGGTCAAATATTACTTTTAATAGATATAATAGTTTCCAAATTGATTAACACACGAATGGTCCAAAGGATTTCTTTATTGGTAGAAATGCCCCTTACAAGAATAACGAAATCTAACGGCTAATTAACGAAAACTTGAAATGTTACAGTCTCACCTACTTCAGGAAATTTCATCTAGAAATTTGATCATGAAAAGGCTGAATCAAAAGAAAAAGAATACTTGGATTTATTTGGTCCTTGAGTTCCCAAGTGTACTCAGGATCATATTTAGAGTCTCAACAGACTTCGGCTATGCTTGAATTGTTTGACTTCCTAATTTATAATCTCCATAAGTTTCTCGACAAAGTGGATAAAATCATTGATTTGAATTTCATCGGCAAAGCATTTCTTGATATTTGACACATGAAATGTAGGATGAATCTTACTGAATTATACGGGCAGTTTAAGCTTGTAAGCCACTTTCTCAATACATAAAGACTTTGAATGAACTTACATAATGAGTTGACCTCTTGATGCTGTTGTGACAAGTGTTATTATATGAAAAGTTCAATTAATAGAAGATAAGAATGCGAAGAGCTACTGAAATGAATGACATAAGCTCAAAACATATCTTCGAAAGTTTTTATTGTCCTTTCAGTTTGACTTTCAGTATGAGAATGACAAGCTATGCTAAGATTGAGTTGAGTTGCTAGGGATAACTTAAGATTTATGCCAGAAATAGAAGGTGATGAAATTGACTATCATAGTAAGAGATAATGTTTAAAGTCTCGCGGTGATGACTTACTACTTCATTAATGTTGATACAAGCTAATATTTTAACTCGGTATTCACGAATCGGTATGAAATGTGCTGATTTAGTCAATCGGTCAAGGATGAAACA
Organism: Flaveria linearis; assembly: GCA_024085815.1. Lineage (NCBI taxonomy): Eukaryota > Viridiplantae > Streptophyta > Magnoliopsida > Asterales > Asteraceae > Flaveria > Flaveria linearis. The sequence goes on from CM044008.1 coordinate 30,531,442, forward strand.
AATACTATCATAAGCACTAGAATTTCAAGGGAATTTGGTGATGAAATCCATGGTTAACTAACCTCTTTCCACATAGGAATTTCAGGTTGAACAAATGATCCAAAAAGATTGTGATGTTTGGCTTTGACTTTTGAATAGGTGAGGCATTTGGACTATACAAACCTATGTCCTTTTTATGCCAAACCATCAATACTGATTGAGAAAGTTCATGAACCTTTTATCCATATTGGCGTGAATGCAATAACGAGTCTTGTGGGTCACGTTTATGATTGTGATTTGAAGATTAACCATGTTAAGAATTCAAAGACGACCCAAGAAGTAACGTACACAATCGGAATTGCATTTTTAATTAAGGTTCAAGATTTAAATGAAAATGTCATTCATGATCGGATTAAGCTTGGAAAATTTAGGATATCGTTGATAAAGACAATCACAAGTTTTCCAAGTACAACTTTCTCACGTGGTTCATTATACCTATGAACACAGCCGAGCCGTTGGTATAACCAAAGAGGTATAACCATAAATTTACAACGATTTCATCTTGTATGAGAGACTATTTTGGGAAAGTCATTATCGTGCAATTAAGTTTGATGATAGCCCAAATGAAGATTGCTAAGTAAGAAATAAGAAGTTCCTTGAAGCCTTGTCAAACGATAGATTGAAACATAAATGCATGAAAGAAATTCAATTAAAACTTGGATGTTCTGATTTTATAACTAAGACTAACCCAAAGTGATCAAGATTGCTTTTGGGTCTGGGAATCATGATTTGGGTTAATAGGTTGAAATACTCTTGCCGATAAATCGGGCAATGGTATTTACCCTTCAAGTTACAACATGTCCCTTGTCAATTGAAATCTCGAGGCCTTGGTAAGACTGAAAATTAGAGAATGGGAATAGTCACCAAAATATGGATATCACTCCTAGCTTGGTGGGCTCGTTCCTGAAACATGATACTTAACTACTGAGATGAAAACTAACTCATTATTAAGGATCCACAAGAATAAGATGAGGGAAATTTCCATTAATGTAAGGAAAATTACTCCTATCTTAACGGTAATATTCATAAAAACAACAAAGCAATTTGAAAATCTTCACCAAAGTACGTGGTTCAATCCTATTTTGATGATGTCATTTCATTAGAAAACACAAGTTTGTAAGAATAAGATGAGTAAAATTGTCATCAAGGTGTGGAATTCACTCCTATCTTAATGATAGAATTTCATAAAAACAAACAATAGAGAATTGAAGTCGTCACCAAAGTACGAGACTCCTATTTTTCCGAGGTCATTTTATTTGTGAAATACAAGTGTCCTTGCATTTCTAAATGAAATTGACTAGAAATTGACTAGCAATTGACTAGCAAATTCTTGCATTTCTCACAGTGTAAGATGATTAAGAGATTTGCCACAGATATAATCCCAGGCACACGATCAATACAAGACTTGACAAACAAATAAAATATCGGTTAAGTATTCAGAAAACTTTCAGCTTACATCAATACCACACTAATTATGCTTGATAAGATTAAGGTTACGGTTCGGGATAAGAATCAATTATGATACGTTTCCGGAACAAGAATGGTTTTTGGATGAGAATACATTTGGAAGAAACTTGATGTGAATTGGACAACAAGTTTTATAAATCCAGAAAAGGTAATCAATAACAAAAATGATCCAAAACAACAATGAGATGTTCCGAGTGTAAACATTCAGTTCGTAAACCAAATAAAATACGTTAAATTATCAAAGTATTAGGTCAACCACAACCTTAATAAAGACACGCGTACCATTAAGCGAACACTCACTTAATGGGGTTTGGTTTCGTGTCCAAAGGCTATCATGACCGTGTTTAATATCAAATTAAAGCACCCCTTCAGGTTCAAAACGAGTTTACGAATTGATTGGAAGTGTTCTGGGGTAAAACCGGGTTTTAAAGGGGAGTTTGGGGCTCACCGGCGCCACGCCAGAGCTTCGCTGACCGGTGGCTGGAAAATTGAGGAGAGAGAGGGTGAGAGTTTTTTTTAACAAATTACACTCAGGACCCTGCACTTTGAATTGTTTTTATGTTATCACAAAACCTTTATTAAAAATAAGTTTTATAAATTACATTTTAAACCCAAAGCTTTTTATAAAATTTAATCTATTTATATAATTTATAAATTTTAACTATAAAACTTTATAAATTTATAAGAATATATTTTTATAAGTTATAAAATCATTATAAAATGATTAAGTGATTTAATAATAATAAAATTTATTACTGGGTGTGAGAATGATGTTCTCTGTTATTATGAAACAACAAGGACCGAATATGATGATTGAGTCAGTGATTATATGGCGGAATCATACAAAAACACAGAACATTGAATGCAAGAAATACTCATAAATGCTTCTTTGTATTGATTGAGATGAACAGTTACAATAAATGCTAGGGTTTGAGCACTATACAGTAACCGGACACCTTGGGACAAAAGACTGATATTCTGATTGTCTAAGGTTAGACTAAAGTCAAAAGTCTAAGACTGGAGTCTGAAGTCACCTCACATACGAGGTTGTCTATTCTATCTATTGACTGACAGGAAGTCTTTACAAAAGACTAAAATACCCCTATACATAATGTAGTCTAAGTACAAAATTTCTTCATCAGCATTTGTTTTGTTCATTCGCATTGACTAATGCGGATGTGTTGAACTTCATCAGCATCTGTTTTTCTTCAACCGCATTAGTGTTTGGTCATCAGCATTGACAAATGCGGATGAACAAACTCTTAGCGAATTTGTTGCTGAGTATCTGCATTAGTTAATGCAGATGTGTAAATCCTTTGACAATATTTGTTCGGCTGTCCGCATTCGTTAATGCAAAAGAACAAATACTTGTCAGCATTTGTTCTTTGTTCATCCGCATGTACAAATGCGGATAGCCGACACTTGTCTTCTTTTATTGATGCAGATTCTTTATCCGCATTGCTTCTTGGACTTAGGGAGATTTCAGCAGAACAACCATCATCCATTACTTGAATTGGCATGTATGATCCTTTCAGGGTCCAACAATACTCCCCCTAAGGATTATACAGCCTATGAACTTCAAGGTTTAAGTGGATGAGGTTGTGAGGATTCTACTGGGTCTTGATCAGCAGGAGGAGATGAAGCAGGAGCTGGGTCTGTGTATGAAGGATCCAGAATGGCTTTGATCATGTTAGAGAATTGTCTTGCATCAGCTAACTTCTCTCTGCTTAGTACATGGATATTCATTTGGCTCATAGTTGAATGTCTTCAATGGGCAGCTTTTTCAAAGAGATAGGCTCCCAGAATGACACAGTTGACATCCCATCTCTGTGAATCAGTAGAGATCCATCCACATCTACCTCTAGCTTCACAATGTTCCCAAATTGCAAAGGAGTCTTCTTCTTCCTCCTTTGCGCTGTCTTATGAAGTGTTCTGTCATAGGTCATCTTCAGGAGTTTTATGCATTTGAGAAAGAATTGCATATCAGCTTCTCCAAGCTTGTTGCTGATATCTCTGAAGTGCCTTGTGTAAATATAATGGATATAGGATTCATCAAGCAGCCTTACCTCATATCCACTAAACAATCTAATTTCAGCCCCTTCCTTTCCTCCCCAGTTTCTTTCAGTCACCAACTCATATGTCTTCTCATCACAATAAACATTTGAGATTAGGATTGAGGAATGAGTTCCAGCTACCATCTTTCTTTTTAAAGATTCAGTAGGCTTTACTTTGAGCTCAGGGAACACTACTTCTTTAGCGGACTTGGTCTTTTTCTTCTCAAGGGGGTTAACAAAGGATCTATCTTTCCTCATATAGATAGCCTTGAGAGATTTAAAGTTGTCTATCCTTTTGAACATCCTCAGAATGTCTTCAAACTCATAACCCCTGAACATAGCCTTATGATTTATCAATCTCAGATTGACTAGTTCTTTTAGATCATGGATCTGTAGGGAGTTCACAAGAGCAGAGTACTTTGTGAAAAATTGGACTAACCCTGAGATCCTCTTAACTATGAACATGTTCCAGTCACTGTCATACTTCCAGGAAATTATCTTCAAATCAGTCTTGACCTGGGGAGTAGACACACCTCTAATCATCTCTGCAGTGGTGAGTCCTTCATGAAGCTCTATCTGTAAAGGCTCAGCAAACCACTCAGGATATCTGTGGAGAGTAGCTGCCAAAGAGTCATGATCTCTATGGGTGAGCTGCATGTCTTGTACTGAAACTCTTGATCTGGACTGTTTTCTTGTTATTTCTTCTTCCATCTTCTTCAACCTATCTTTCTTCTCATTAATCATTCTAAGGATAGCAGCCCTTAGAGAATTTGTCTTAATATTCCCTAATTTTCTCTTAGTGAATCCCTGTTCAGACAATTAGTCCGTTATTTCCTTATCAGTCATACTGTAAGGATCTGGATACAGTGATTAAGAAGAAGATGTCTGCTTGGCTGTTGAAGATAATTTTAACACATGAGCCTTGGGTGAATGAGACTTTTCATACTCAGTCTCATATATTGGGTCCCGCAGTTTGTTTAGCTTTTCCTCTTCTGCTATCATCCCCTCATATGTCGACCCAAAAACCTCATCAGGATCATATCCGTGGTCAATCAAGAATATGGCTTTATCCATTAGATCATCTGACTTGGCTTTCTCCATCATCTCATGTACTGATGGCTTCTCCTGTTCAGGGCTTTCCTTAGCTATTGGTTCATCAACCACATAGCCACCCTCTATTTCTCCTTCTTTTAGATCAATAACCTCAGCCTTCTTTTTCAGTTGAGCTTCAGCCTTTTCATGTTCTTCCAAAAATTCAGCAATGGCTGCAAGGCTACGAGGATCATCTTTTTGCTTTTTCTTGACCGGTTCTTCTTCTTCAACTGGTCTTTTTCCCTTGGCCTTTTCATCCAAGTATTTCTTCCTTTTGGTGTACGTTTGCACTATTGGATTAGGAGAGGATTCAGCTTGTTCTGCTTCTTTGGGCAGTGTTTCAGTTTCTGCCTTTTCTTACTCATCTACTGCAGCAGCTGCTGATTCTCTTTGCTGTTGTTCTTCATAAAGCTTTCTGATCAACTCTTTTTGTTCATCAGATAGGGCACAGTTCGTACAATTTGTAGACTCAATTCCTTCTCAATTGGGACAGGAGATTGAAGAATAACCACTATTGGTTCAATACCTTCCCTCTGACTGACTATGAAGTTCCAAATGTCATCATCAATAATAAACTCTTCTGCAGTAAAGAAGTCAAGAGCAGTGATCATATCACTGAATTCAGCCTCTTCAGTGTGAGTTTCTGTTTGTTCACTTGTATACACCACCATTTCTATGCTTGATTTATCTGGTTTAGTTCCACTAGTCTCAGTCTCCTTTTCAGACTCAGTGAACTTCATCTTTTTAGCCTGAGGGAAGTCATTATCACTCTCCCCTGATGAATCTTTATCACTGTCATCTTTATCACTTTCCCTCTTTCTTTTCTTATCTTTGTCATTACCCGCATCATCTTGGTCTTTTTCAGCCTTTTGTTTAATCCTAACCAATATCTCTAACTCAGATACTCTCTTGTTTAAGGATGCTACCTAAGATTGCAGGTCAATGATTGTGACACCTTGTTCTTCAATCAGCCCTTCTTGTTCTTCCATTGCAATTGTTTAGATGGTCAAAGTATCTAAGTGACCACTTACTTCATCCTTGGTATGCTGAAGAGCTTCTTTTAGTTTCTCAATCTCATCTTCTGTTTCTTTCTTCTCCACCATATAGTTTCTCTTTATTTCTTTAAGTTCTTCCTTTTCATCCATTTCCAGAAGTCTGTCTTGAATAATACCAGATCTTCTTTTTAGGAGATTTTCCATCTTTGCTACTTTCTTCAGAAGCTCAGAGATCATTTCATCTTTCTTATTTGGTTTATTGATCTCTGATTTAGCAAAGCTCTCAGAGAGAGCAGCTTCTGATTTCACTTACCTCACAGGCATAGGCATCTGATCATCTTTATCATCAGATGATGACTTGGATTCATCTGAGGTGCTGGCAGAATCACCAAACTCAGCATGAGCAGCAGAGGGAGATGAAGGAATAGGAGATACGGGTGAGTGATGAATTGGTGAAATATGGGGCGAGTGAATGGGTGAAACATGAGGTGAGTGAATGGGTAAAACATGAGGTGAGTGTATGGGTGATATATGTGGTGAGATGATTGGTTGTGATTGTGGAAATGGGATTGGTGATCTTTGAGGAGATGGGGTTGGTGTAGGTACAAAAGGTGAGGCTATATCTGCTACATGAACAGAAGGTCCAGTGTGAAGATCACCACCTACATCAACTTGTGGTGACACTGGCCTTTGTCCTTCTTCAGACATGCTAGCTTGCTCCTTAACATTGTGTTGACTAGGAGCAGCTTACTCTTCTTCTGGAACAGGCTCATTCATAGCAGCCACCTATCCTTGTTCCTCAATATTCTCATCTGGGTTGATTTGTTGAAGCATCCATGGTAGTAGTGGAAAGAAAGTCCCACTATATCAGCAACTCAATCACTTGAACACTCTATCAGCAACTCAATCACTAGATTAATCAAGTTCAACTTAGATCTGTGCAGATTTAAAGAAGAACCGAGAGCCAAAGCCCAGATACCAATTGATTGGGTATGAGAATGATGTTCTCTGTTGTTGTAAAACAATAAGGACAGAATATGATGATTGAGTCAGTGATTATATGGCGGAATCATACAAAAACACAGAACATTGAATGCAAGAAATACTCATAAATGCTTCTTTGTATTGATTAAGATGAACAGTTACAATAAATGCTAGAGTTTGAGCACTATACAGTAACCGGACATTTTGGGACAAAAGACTGATATTCTGATTGTCTAAGGTTAGACTAAAGTCAAAAGTCTAAGTCTGGAGTCTGAAGTCACCTCACATACGAGGTTGTCTATTCTATTTATAGGCTGAAAGAAAGCCTTTACAAAAGACTAAAATACCCCTATACATAATCTAGTCTAAGTACAAAAGGTCTTCATCAGCTTTGTTTTGTTCATCTGCATTGACTAATGCGGATGTGTTGAACTTTATTAGCATTTGTTTTTCTTCACCCGCATTAGTGTTGGTCATCAGCATTGACAAATGTGGATGAACAAACTCTTAGTGCATTTGTTGCTGAGCATCCGCATTAGTTAATACGGATGTGTAAATCCTTTGGCAGCATTTGTTTGGCTGTACGCATTTGTTAATGCAGAAGAACAAATACTTGTCATCATTTGTTCTTTGTTCATCCGCATGTACAAATGCGGATAGCCGACACTTGTCTTCTTTTGTTGATACAGATTCTTTATCCGCATTGGTTCTTGGACTTAGGGAGATTTCAGCAGAACAACCATCATCCATTACTTGAATTGGCATGAATGATCCTTTCAGGGTCCAACAATTTACAATATTGGTTAAATATTGTATTTGTTGCATTTACGTCGTCAAATAAGAAGGTAATTTAAAAATGAAAATTTTTCTATTGTAAAAATGGGTTCGATTTTACGTTTCAAATGGTCAAATGTTACTTTTAATAAGATATAACAGTTTTCAAATTGATTAACACACGAATGGTCCAAAGGATTTCTTTATTGATAGAAATGGCCCTTACAAGAATAATGAAATCTAACGGCTAATTAACGAACACCTGAAATGTTACAGACATAATCAGGATTACATAATGAACTTAAAACATAGAAAATTACATTTTAATATTCTGTTATTTGAAAATATCATTTTAAAAAAAACACAACGCATAACATAATAATCAACATTATACACAATGTGTAACACAATGACTAATAATTGACTCGATAATTAGCAATTGACATAATGAGGTACTTGACGAGGATTACATAATTACCTGCTTAAAATTACATAATAAAATAGAATAAACATAAAACAAAGTTACATTTTTAGCATCGTGTGATTTGCCATTTTAAAAAACACAATGGTTAACATACATTAAACAAAATGGGTAGCGTAATAACTAGCATTAGACTCGATGATTAGGAATAAACATAATGACCTGCTTGATAAGTATTACACAATGACCTCGTCAGGCTTACATAATGAACTACAAAAAATAAAAAAATATATTTTTAGCATTATGTTATTTGAAAATCATTATTTAAAAACACTATGCATAACAAAATGATCAACACTAGCTACCATGATACGAGGAATATTACATAATGACCTGATATTACATAATGAGCTGACCAATATTACATAACGAACTGAAATAACATGAAGAAAAATTTGTTTTTATGTATCAAAATTATAGACATTTTAAATATTAAAAAACATTTGTTTATGGTGTAATTAAAAAAATAATATTGTATGTAAAAGTTCCCGTTTAAAAAATATGAAACTTAAAAATGTGGTTAAGACTAAAATACCCTTGGTCTACCATTTAACGTTTTAATTATTTAACATTATGTCATTAGATTTTCTTAGCCTTTAGATCTAATATCTAATAAATAATAATCCTTCTCACCCTTTTTAGTTTTCCTTCCTTTTTATAATAACCCACCCGTAAACTAATTAAATCATTATAATTAATTCATAATCTTTTTATAACCTTTTTGTGACCTTTTAATAATTTTTATAAAGTTTATATTTTTAATTTTTGATTTTAGATTAAATCTTTATTAATCTACATAACAATATTTAATATTTCCAGACTCATATTTCCAAGAAATTTATCCTAGTATTAATCTATTAGTAAACTTATTTCCACAATAACAATCATTCAAATAGTTAACATCCTACTTTTTTGTAATAAAATCTAAATATTTGAACAAATCCTAATTTAATATATATATTTTTAAATTCCGAGGATGACGATGATATTAATAAAAATCATCGTTCATTTAATGTTGTTAGCTTCTGAAAATTTGTTTTGGATAGTTACAATTTTTAAGATTCATAGAAATCATGTTTTGTCATCATTACACATATGTAATCTTAAAGTTTTAACAGGTTTTGAAATGTTTTAGCTTTAAATGGTTGTGGTTATCTTGTGGTTGATCGCGTGATAGGTCTAATCATCCACAACATACCAGAATCATCAAGTATGGTAATCCACTATTTGAAATTATATGATCATATGTATATATAATCTTGGTAAACATAAAGATTGAAATAATATGGTTTAGGTGGGTTACCTTGCTTATGGGATGGTTATGATTATCATGGAATATACACAGTCCTTGAGTAACAACTGAGAGGTTGGTGAAACTTGATTGCTTAGGTGGGTATCGATCTTAGAAAGTGATAAGGGTCTACGGGAGAAGGTGATGATGGCTTATGGTGATAAAGGTGGTGGTTAACGATTGCAAAGGCGATGGATGATGGTGGCTGGCATGGAATTGAGAGAAGCCAAAAGAGAGTTAGAGATGTAAAATTTGACCCATTTTTAAATTGTAAACCCAAACCCCACCTGTATGACTAGAGGTCAAACAGGTGCAACATTGTCCTAAACTACAAACACATTGTCATGATTTATGTTATAGATTAGCTATATATTCCATTATAAGTGACTTATGTTATTAAAGCTCAATATTTTGCTCATTTACAAACTCATGAACTCACAAACTATATGTTGACACTTTAGTATATCTTTCTTAGGTCGCTAATCACAGGTGCCGTAGGAGCACAACATGGTCGCATGACATACAAACATTTTCAACCGTATAACTATTACTTGCATTTTAACTTTGGGTTTTAGGAACGTGTTTTGCGTATTTACGTTTTGCATTAAATGGTTTTTAAATACTTTTTTTATACGTTTTCACAATATTTGAAATTTAAAACTCTGATGTTTGTTTTGAAAACTCATATAATGGTCATTTAGATTAACTAATGACTAAGATCCCAGTTTATTCACATGTCTTGCGGTATAACTCCAAACGTAGATTATGAGGGTGTGACATGAGGAATCCTATCAACGTATTGATTCTCAACTCTATCTTGATTTATACGCTTGTCAACGAAGGATTTCATGCAAAATTAGATTGAAACGTACACTAGAGGACCTTCTCTATATTCTGAGACTACAAGAAATGTCCACTAACATGCTAACACCATTGTGCAGCTTGGAGGACAGGTTTAATGCTGCAATAAGAGCATTGTGTATGATGTATATACATTCCTTCTAATTCACGAATAATAGACATAAAAAAGTAAAGCATTTATGCTCTCTCAGATAACATAAACACCCAAAACAAATAACATAACACGTGACAATGTATTTTCTACAAATTAACCTTAACTAACAACCCGAAAAAGTAAGGGCTTTTAATAGTAATCTGCATTATGTAACATGCAACACACTACTTATAAAGTAAAGTGTTTTAAGTATGCTTTCTCTCCTGAATAAATAAAAGTAGGGCAGTGAGCTCACATTATGCGCATGCATGAACAATATAAATAAATGCTAGACCGAGAGACAACCTGTCATAGGTTACCTAAAACATTTGAGTGCATAAATACGTGCATGAGGGGTTGGTTCATAAATCCCTAAGTGTTTTGTGACCTCTCATAATTTTTTTATTATTTAACGATTGAAATCGTCGTTATCTCTTGTAAAAGTTTAGTTGTCATTAAATACGAGGACTCTTTTGTAATGTATTGTACATTGATCTCTTTTATTCCTAAATAATTAAGTAATTAATCAAGATGATAATAATAATAATAATAATAATAATAATAATAATAATAATAATAATAATAATAATAATAATCACAATAATAATAATAATTCTAATAATAATAGATAATCATAATAAATGTTAATCTTTAAAATAAATGAACATAATAAAAGTTTATTATCTTAAAACGTGTAATTAAATGTTTGGGCATAAGATAATAACACCTTAAAACCCCGGGGACTAAAAATGTAAATTGTTAAAACTAAAACCTAAACTTTAGAAATTAAATAAATAAAACCTAAACTACAGGGACCAAAACTGTAACTTTATTTAAAACCAACCCCACCCCGTTTTTCCCCTCTCTCTCGCCCGCTTTTCCGGCCCGCCCATGGCCGAGCTCCGGCCGAGCTCCGACGGCCTCAAAACCCCGATTAAAACGCATTTTGAACCCCAAACCGGTCCCAATCGAACCTTAAAACCGTTTCGAACCTGTGAATGCTCATTAATCACGGTTTAATCGAAGTTTGATGGTTTCTATTTGTAACCGAATGATCATCGAACCTCGAAGCTGTTATACACTTAAATCACAATAAAAAACAAATTAAACGAACAGAAACGCTCGGGTAATCATTTTGAAGTTATTAGCAACATCAATTGCACCTGAAACAACTATTAATTCGGTTAATGCGACCTGAAACCCTCGACATAAATTGTGTAGCCGTTGAGAAATTAATCGATCAAATTAACCCTATAAAGCAGAGGGCTAATGCACTCGACACCTCCTTTTCACTATATGGGCACTCAATTTCATCACACACACACACACACTCATCGCATCTACTCCAAGAACAATCGCGACCTGTTCGAACTCGTAACCATCGAATTCCACCTTCATAACAGGTAATTAAACACTCATTAGACTCGATTCCATGTGGGGAACAAAAGCCCTATGTCTAATTTCATTATCAACAACGAATTTGGGTTCAATTTGTATTAATCCGAATCTAGGGTTATTGAGTTTAGGGGAGTTCACTGGGGTTATGTTTTAAGGTTTTAAAACCAAGTTAAACCAAGGCCTCGGCCCTGGTTCACTGGTTAAGCCACTGCCCTCCTAAACATGAGGTCCCGAGCTCGAACCCGGGCACCCTCATGTTTTATTATTAAAGGCTAAAAAGCCTAAAACAAATTTCAGAAAATTTTTAATATATATAAAAATTATTTTTATAAATTCTAAATATTTTCAAAAGCCTTCAAATATTTTCTGTAATTTTTCTAAGTTTAAATAAAAATACTTTTATTAATAAAACATTTTAGCAAAGACTGCTTGAATAATTATTTGGATTGGAATTGGACCAAATATCCCTTTTAAATTAATTTTGTTTAAATAGTAATAAATTTTAGTTATAAAATTTTATTTAAACTTTATATACAACCTTTTAAATTATTATAATTGTTTCTTTTCACATCTTTGAATAAAATATAAATATATATATTTTCCAAGAAAATATAAATTTATTCTATTTTGTTAAATATAATTAAATGACAAATACCAAATTGAAACCCTAGTTCTCGTTAATTCATTAAACTTATAATCTAACTTAAATATTGTAAATATATATATATATTTAGGTGCCTTGTGACGCTTTACGTTGGAACGACGCCTATTATTATTCTTATTAACCGTCATTCTTATATTTATTTGCCATATGAGTATTTCTATACCCCTTTTGCTTATTTTTACACTTTGGGGTGAAACATGTTATCGTATAACCATTGCACTTGTAAACTCGTTTGATTCTTGTAAACAATTGGCAATTCACTCGTATGTTGTGGTTAGTTGATCTTAGTAATTACCATGTATTGACTATTATATGTGCAATCATTAACTATTAATAGCCTGGCGACGTCATAGATCTATGGGCCTGACAAGCTTGCTTGGTTAATCCAAGTACACTTAGCTAATCATATAATCTTGTAAATGTGGAATCTTGTAAACTGTCAAGGTTTGATTGTTGCATCTGTCATACATCCCTAGTTACTGTGTTCATTAACTTATAACAAGAATTGCCATCTTTATATATTTATGTATGAAAACTATGGAAATCTCACCAACATTATATTGACCTTTATTTTTAACATGTTTCAGGAAACGCCCAAGTTTGATGCTATCTTTGAAGCTTATTCACATCTAGGAATGGACGTTGATTAATAAATGAAATGTCTTGGATTATTTCATCTTACGTTATGTCTGTTTTCATGTTTAAGACTTATGTTTGTAATTTATTTTTGAAACTTATGATTAAAATATTTGGATTTAAATAATACTGTTATGTGGTTGTGAACAATCTTAACCCTCATATCTCGACGATTCCGCCGTCAAGGTTGGGGTGTGACAGATTGGTATCAGAGCCCATAACTATAGGGATTTAGGTTATTAGAAATGGTGACCTTGACTATAGTTTATGCATGAACCTTATAGAATAATAGTTCTATTCTTGTAAAAATATATGGTTTGCATGCTATATAATGCTATGACTTCTTATATGCAACTTGATGCCTTAGCATAGGATTGCCTTATGAATGCTTAAACTTTGTTACCTGTCTCCCCTAAACTTATCTTTGACTCTTTGATTCTCCCCGACAAATAAAGCTTCTTAATCTTATTCTCGACGACACGTGGGATCGTTTACTTTATGTTTATGGCTTAAATCTTTGGACTTTATGACTAATCTATACAAATCTCATCAAGGTTTTGATTCTATGAACCTAAGAAATATTGTGTGACACATAGACACCTGTATTATGGATTTCCTGGCAAAAGGCCTTCGGGCTAAGGTAAGCACTTCGCATAAATCCTAAGGGACCAGTTATGCTTACCTGGGGATTTCTGGGATGAGTGATAAACTATGGTCAACATACACAAGTTTCTAAGGCAAATGAGTCAATTTACCTTGACGTGTCAACGTTTCCAAATGGTAATGCGTTACCAAATGGAACCATCCCGTGTGCCTTACAACTCTTGACTTATTCTTGTTTAAATTGCTATCCTTTGTTATTCTCATTCTCGTGTCTAACTCATTTTGTATATCCAGCATGTCTCGTTACCATGGAAAGCGTGGAAGTTCCGATCGTAAACTCGCTGCAATAATCGCCCGGCAAATGGCTGCTGTGCTCCCGTTAATGGTTGCTAAACTTCGCAACACTTTAATGGCCAATAACAACAACACCAATGGAAACAATAGTGGTGCTGACAACAATGCCCATGGGGACAATAGCAACAACCAAAACGGGAACAATCGCACCTGCACCTTTAAGCATTTCAACTCGTGTAAACCCACTAGCTTTAGTGGAAAAGAAGGAGCCACAGGACTTCTCGAGTGGTTCGAGAGTATGGAGAACACGTTCATCGTGAGCAAGTGTCCTGATGAATTCAAGGTCCGCTATGCTACGAGCGTTCTTCAACAACGGGCGCTCACGTGGTGGAACAGTGAGAAAAGGAACTGAGGGACTGAAGCTACCTTGGCATTACCTTGGAAGAATTTAAGGATATAATGATCCAAAAATTCTGCCCGAGGAGTGAGTTGCAGAAGTTGGTGGAAGAATTCTGGAACCTCAAGCAAGATGGTGGGAATCATTTGGCTTATTCCACCCGGCATCATGAGTTGAGCATACTCCTACCACACATGGTGGATACCGTTCCCCGCAACATTGAAAAATTTATCAAGGGGGTACCACCTCAGATACAAGATGTCGTGGTGGGTAGTAGGCCCACAACTTTGGAAGAGATGATTACTATCACCGCACAGCTCACTGAGAATCATATTAGGGCTGGAACTTTGTCGGTGAAAGGTGCCAAGACTACTGCAAAGGTGACACCCGGGGCTACAAAGGAGGTGAAGACCGAGTCCTCCTTCCAAAACAAGAAGCGTAAGTTCACCCCGACTCGTAATTACGTGGTGACAACACCAAACGCTCCTCAAAGGCAAGTTATTGTTGCAAATCAAGCTCCCGTGGGGAGAGCTTATACTGGGCCGCACTCGATGTATAATACATGCAAGTACCATCACTCGAGTAACACTTCATGCCGAGTTTGCTCGTTGTGTGGGAAGTATGGACATCCGGTGGCTACTTGCCTTCGTGCCCTGAACAATACTGCGATGCTTGCTAATCGAGTCTGCTACAACTGTGGCGAACCTGGGCATATTCATCCACAATGTCCCTGCAATACGGGAACTGTGCCACCAGCTCGTGGAAGAGCTTTCAATATCGACGCCAACCAAGCACAAGCCAATAACGACGTGGTGAATGGTACGTCGTTCCACGTCGTTAAGTTTCTTTTAATTGTTCCTTGTCTTGTAAGTATCCCTATTTGCATTCATCATACCAATAATAGGTCATTACTGAACAGGTATGTATCCTGTAAATAGTCATTATGCTTCTATACTGTTGATTCGGGTGCGGATAAGAGTTTCGTGTCCTTAGAGTTTGAACCTGTTCTTTCTAAGCTACATTATAATCTGGAAAGATCCTTTATGGTTGAAGTCGCTGATGGAAAATCGATCGTCGTCAACGTCGTGATACGCGATTGTACCTTGAGTCTTAACGAGCATGACTTTCTCATCTACCTTATTCCTATGCAACTGGGGAGCTTCAATGTTATTATCAGCATGGATTGGTTAGCCAAGCAACACGCGGAAATCATATGCTTCGAGAAATGCATTCGAATTCCTTTACCATCGGGTGATACTTTGAAAGTCTTTGGAGAAAAATCATCTCAAAGACTTAAACTCATGTCTTGTATCAAGGCCCAAAATTGCTTAAGTAAAAATTACGTAGCTTTCATAGCTTACGTAGTCAACACGAAAGCCAAGGGTAAAGAATTGAAGGGTATTCCTGTTGTGCGAGATTTTCCCGAGGTGTTTCTCGAGGATCTTAATAGGTTACCTCCCGTTCGGGAAGTTGAGTTCAAGATTGACTTGATCTCTGGTGCAAACCCTATGGCTAAGTCACCTTATCGTCTTACACCGTCTGAAATGCAAGAACTAGCCAGTCAACTTCAAGAGTTGACCGATAAGGGTTTTATTCGACCTAGCTCTTCACCATGGGGTGCACCCGTGCTGTTTGTGAAGAAGAAAGATTGTTCATTCCGTATATGCATTGACTATCGTGAACTCAACAAGCTTACTATCAAGAACCGATATCCTCTTTCTCGAATCGATGATCTCTTCGATCAACTTCAAGGGGCTACGCAATTCTCGAAGATTGATTTACATTCTGGATATCATCAATTACGTGTTCACGACGACGATATTCCAAAGACCGTGTTTCATACTCAATATGAACATTACGAGTTCATGGTTATGCCTTTTGGCTTGACCAATGCACCTGCTGTGTTCATGGATCTCATGAATCGGGTATGTAAACCATACTTGGATAAATTCTTGATCGTGTTCATCGATGATATTCTTATCTATTCCAAGACAAAAAGCGATCGTGAGTTGCATTTGCGATAAGTTCTTGAACTTTTAAAGAAAGAACAATTATACGCCAAGTTCTAAGTACGAGTTCTGGCTTGAAGAAGTTTAATTCTTAGATCATCTTGTGAATAGCCAAGGAATTCATGTCGACCCTGCTAAGATAGAAGCCGTGAAAAACTGGTGTGTTCCCACGACCCCAACCGAAGTTCGTTCTTTTCTGGGTTTAGCGGGTTATTACCGTAGGTTCATTGCGAACTTTTTGAAGATTGCTAAACCACTTACGGTGCTAACTCAAAACAATCGACTCTTTGAATGGGGACTCGAACAAGAAGAGGCTTTCGAGACGTTGAAATGAAAGTTGTGTAACGCTCCTATTCTAACACTCCTTGATAGAAATGACGATTTCACCGTGTACTGTGATGCCTCTAGTCCAGGTCTTGGTTGTGTTCTCATGCAACGAGGAAAGGTCATAGCATATGCGTCGAGGTAATTAAAGGTCCATGAAGTGAACTACACAACTCACGATCTTGAACTTGGTGCCGTGGTTTTTGCTTTGAAGATCTGGCGACACTATCTTCATGGGACGCAATGCATAGTCTACACCGATCATAAGAGTCTCCAACATGTGTTCAACCAAAAAGATCTCAACATGAGACAAAGATGTTGGATCGAGTTGATTAGCGACTACGACTGTGACATTCGCTATCACCCTGGAAAGGCGAATGTTGTAGCCGACGCACTGAGTCGCAAGGTCCACAACAAGACTATCTCGTTTCAAGAAATCCGAGATCGAAGGCAGTGGTTTGACACGTTAAAGGAATTTGATACTGAGATTCACGTGGATGTTAACGATGCTACTATTATGTTTCAAAACATAAGGATTGATAGTGATCTCGAGTTATGCATTTGCGAGGCTCAACAAGCAGCACTAACCGAGGAAGGGAAAGATGAAGATTGGTGTTTAACGTTCGGTCACAACTGGAGACAAAACTGAATGGCATGTGGTATTTCTTGAATCGACTTTGGATCCCGAATCGCGATAATCTCCTTCACTTCATCATAAACAAAGCTCATAAAACTCGATATTCTATTCATCTCGGGTCCGATAAAATGTACATGGATCTGCGTGGCCAATATTGTGGCCTGGCATGAAGAAGGATATTGCATTATATGTTACCAAATGTCTCACGTGAGGGTCAAGGCTGAAAATCAACGGCCTAGTGGATTACTTGAACAACCCAAAATCCCTATGTGGAAATGGGAACACATATCCATGGATTTCATAACCAAGTTACCACGTACCTCTGGTGGCCATGATAGTATATGGGTGATTGTTGACCGTTTGACCAAAACGGCATATTTCATACCAATACGAGACACTTACAAGGTTTCAAGACTGGCTCGAATCTACATCGATGAAATTATGAGTCGTCATGGCGTGCTGTTGCACATTATTTCCGATCGTGATGCTCGTTTCACTTCGCATTTCTAGTCTTCGATGCAAGAACTCTTGGGTACCCAATTAGATTTAAGCATGGCTTACCATCCTCAAACGGATGGTCAAACCGAGCGAACAATCCAAACTCTTGAGGATTTACTGCGTCTTTGTGTCCTTGATTTTGGTGGTGACTGAGATACGCATCTTCCTTTAGCGGAATTTTCGTATAACAATAGTTATCACTCAAGTATCAAGATGGCTCCATTCGAGGCTTTGTATGGTCGTAAATATCGTTCCCCGATTTGTTGGACTGACATTGGTGAGAATTTCATCACTGGTCCTGAACTTATTCAAGATATGACCGACAAAGTTTCCAAAATTCAAAATAACCTTGAAGTGGCTAGAAGTCATCAAAAGAGTTATGCCGATAAAAGACGCAAACTATTGGAATTTCAAGTCGATAATATGGTTCTTCTTAAGGTCTCTCCATGGAAAGGTGTTGTTCGTTTTGGAAAGAAAGGCAAATTAACACCACGTTTTGTAGGACCTTTCAAGATTCTGAAAAGAATTGGGAAAGTGGCATACAAACTGGAACTACCTTCTGAACTTAGCGGAGTTCAACCTGTCGTCCATGTCTCATACCTGAGGAAATGCCTGGCCGAGGAAAATTTGCATGTTCCTCTAGAAGAAATCCAAATAGATGAATCATTGCATTTCATTGAGAAGTCTGTCGAAATCATCGACCGAACCCTGAAGAAGACCCAAACAACTACCAAACCGATCGTCAAAGTCCGTTGGGAAAACAAACGTGGAGTTGAGTTCACTTGGGAACGCGAGGATCACATGAAGAAGAAATATCTCTACCTTTTCATTTAGTCTTGTCTTTAATTTCAGGATGAAATTCCTTAAAGTTGGGGAGACTTTGACCTCTCGTAATTTTTTTATTATTTAGCGATTGAAATCGTCGTTAACTCTTGTAAAAGTTTAGTTATCATTAAATACGAGGATTCTTTTGTAATGTATCGTACATTGATCACTTTTATTCCTAAATAATTAAGTAACTAATAAAGATGATAATAATAATAATAATAATAATAATAATAATAATAATAATAATAATAATAATAATAATAATAACAATAATAATAATAATTCTAATAATAATAGATAATCATAATAAGTGTTAATTGTGACAACCCGAAAAAAAAATTTTCGTTAACATATATATATATATATACATGTCTATATATATTTGATATTATAATAATAATAATAATGATGATGTTATTAATAAAAAAAATTTATAAAAGTTTATTTAACTTTTAAATATTTAAAACTTAAAAATGAGAAGTTAAAGGGGTGATTTTGTAATTCATAAAACTTGTTTTAAAAGCTTTGAACATAAAATAATAAGTATAGTAAAGTTGAGGGACCAGTTTTGAAATTGTTTTAAAAACCCCGGCCACTGTTCCCTTCCCGTCGACCTCCCCTCCGGCCACCCTCTCCGGCGGCCCTCCGGCAACCCCAAACGCCAAAATTTAATCATTTTTCGATCAAATTAAACACCCCGACACCATATCGTGCATGAATCGAACTCGGGGGCCACATCAAATTGAATAATGAAGTTGGTTTAGTGTAATTTCCACTCTCGACCGAAAGTCGGCCGACCCACTCACCAAAATCGCACTACAACCGCAATAACAACTAAATTAATCACGCATTATCGAACTTTAGAGCATTTAAAAACTTCCTTCGAGTTCCATTTTTTCTAAAACAAACACAAATCCACGATTTGTGCACCTCACTGCCGCGACTTGTTCCCTTACCTGTTCATCATCAATCGAACTTCACAGCAGGTAATTAAACTTGGTAATCAACTCGATTTGGTTGGGGAACAAAAGCCCCAACATCAATTTGGGTATAAACATCGAATCGAGGATCAATTTGTTTCGGATCGAGTTAGGGTTCATAGCGATTTGGGGATGGTTTGTGATTGTGTTTAAATGTAACACCCGTAAGTTTATTTAAGATGAATAAAAGAATAAAAGAGAAAGGGGAAAGGGGAGAAATTAATATCAAACAAAAGTGGAGGGGTCAAAAGTGTCAAGAGCACAAAAATCACATTTATTTTGTACAAAAAGGGAGGCATGGCCGCCCATGTTGTCTGCATATCCTCTCATTCGATATTCTAGAGAGAGAAAGAGCAAGATACGGGATTTTGAAAGAAGAACCAGAAAACTCGAAGTTTTTGGTAAGAAATCTCGAGTTTTTGAAGCTCTAGATGATTCTAGACCATATATGAGCTTATAAATGTGACCTGTGTGTTCGGGTGGTATGGTGTGTGTGTTTTAGGTGTTAGAACAGTCGAAGAAGCTCGGGTGAAGAGTGTGAAGTTGAAGAAACAACAAAGGTGAGTTTCTAGACCCCCTTTTTACATGTTTTTAAATGATTTGGGGCTGGAAAATGCATGTATGTATGTTTTTATGAATTTGGGTATGATACCCGTATGTTATGTACATGTGTATGTTTATAGAATATGATTTGGGGTGAACGTATGGTTATGTTTATGTTAAGTTTATGCCTGGAATCGTATGTACATGTTTAGAACTAAGTATTATGATGTTTGGGGACTGGAATATGAATTAGACACATGAATAGGCTGCTAATACGCCTAACCAGCCCAAATAGTAGTCATGTGTCTGGAATTTGGACTTAGAAAACTAAGTACAAGGTAATGAGTCCCAACAGTACTCATGAGTCCCAACAGTGCTCATGAGTCTGAAAATTTACTAAGTATGGGAGGTGAAAAGTCTGAACAGTAGTCGTATGACTAGAAAAATTTTTTAAGTATAAGGTGAGAAGTCCAACAGGGCTCATACGCCCAACACGGCTCATACGCCCAATATTGCTTATACGCCCAGAGTTGAAAATTTTTCTAAGTGTAAGCTGGTAAGTCCGACAGTGGTGGAACGCCTGAACAGGGCTCTTACGCCCAAACACTTAGAATTTTTAACAGAATTTTCTAGGAGTTTGTGCAGTAGGGTTTCGCATGATTAATGACTAGGGTTAATTAATAATGATGTTTTATGCATGTAATGATGATAAATTATTAACCCTTATTATTACTGATACTATTATCAGTATTTTATTATTGTTAACAATATTATTATTTAAATATTGTTATGTATGGAATGACATGATGAAGAATGTTTAAAATTTAACGAAGAAGTATTATCATTAATAAAGTGAAAGATTAATGATAAAGAAGAATGGAACGTAAATGAATGAACGAAAGTTTTGCAAGAAAATGAATGGAGGTGCACACCCCTGGCAGGTGTTAGCTCAACTATGATGCGGGTTCGCTACCCCGAAGGATGCACACAGGGACAATCCTTGAGATTGGCATAGAGGTGAGCGACTTGGTGTCGCAAAAGACTCACAGGATGAAAGTGAATTTTGTGATTGGCTTAGAGGTGAGCGACTTGGTGTCGCAAAAGACTCACAGGATGAAAGTCAATCTTTGTGATTGGCTTAGAGGTGAGCGACTTGGTGTCGCAAAAGACTCACAGGATAAAGGTCAATCTTTGTGATTGGCTTAGAGGTGAGCGACTTGGTGTCGCAAAAGACTCACAGCTTAAGTGAAGACTAATGATAAAAGTACGAATTGAACGATGATGAAGATAATGAAAATATTACCTATGTGTACGTGCGATGTATGATCACCCATGAAAATGTGGAACGGTTTTTGAATGAAAAGCGAAGTATTTTAATTATAAAACTAGAACTCACTCAGCAACGCTGACTTTTATGTATTTTCCAGTTGGCAGGTAACAGGTTGCTGAGGATGGCACACGGGGATGGCTACACGGCGGGCAAGACTGACATCCATTTATGTTTTGACGATACTGTTGTTTTGTAATTCATTCGACTAATTGTTTGTGACTAAGAAACTAGAATGTATTGCTTAACAACAGTGTTTTAATAAATGAATGGGTTTTGATAAAAATTAATTCCGCTGCTTAAATTTATAATATGTATGTTTTATGCTGTGAATGACCAATTGTGAGGTGCCCGGGAACGGGGCCTTACAAGTTGGTATCAGAGCCAAAGTTTAAGTGAATTGGGTAAAACTTTTCAAAATAAACCTTAACTTAAACTGAGAATGGGACGGAAAGAGGGGTGTCAGCCCGAGTAGCCATGTGCCATCAGGTATTGTTTTCTTAAAAGTCAACCAGACTTATGTGCGTGTGCTATATGGACTATGTGTTCTTAGTAGATTTAGATACTGATGTAGTCAGGATAGGAAATGCTTGGGGTGTGAAGAGTAAAGTAAGTGGCTAATCACAACTGGCCACTGTAATTAGGGACTTACTATACTTGACATAAACTGAGCTGTTCCTTGAATGACTATTTTAGTGTTTGAATCTTATAGTGCATAGGAAAATGGCTAGGAAGAAACCTTCTAAGGCTGCTAGAGGTAGAGGTCGTCCGCGTACGACTAGGAGCGGTGCTAAAGCTCCTGAGACGACCCCCGTGAACCCTGAGGTTCCTGACCGGACTGAAGGAAATGAAAATGCTAGCCTGAATGCCTCAGCTAGGGAGGCGATTGCTGATGAGGTACAACAGGTCCTACAGGCAGTTATGCCATCTGTAGTGACCGATGTTATTCGAGCTGTGAGGAATGAGGAGAGAAAGGAGAAGGAGGATAGGAGAGGGTCAACTGGGAAGGAAAGCAAGGGGGGAGAGGAACGATCGAATCCTGAGATAGTAGTATCTGATGAAGAGGAAGATGATGTGGTAGGGGTGACGACCAAGGGATGCAATTACGGGGCATTCCAGAGGTGCAGGCCCCCGACTTTTGATGGAAATGGCAATGCTGCTGCTGCCCACCGTTGGGTAAGGGAGATGGAAGCGGTACTCGAGATCAGCGAGTGCCGGGAGGATCAGAAGGTGAAGTTTGCCACCCACTCCTTTACTGACTCAGCACTATGCTGGTGGGACAATATTGTCCAAGCTGAAGGTTCCAGGGCCATCGGGAAAATGCGATGGAATGAGTTGAAGAAACTGGTAATTGAGGAGTTCTGTCCTCACAGGGAACTCGATAAGATCGAGAGGGAGTTCCTACAACTCGAGGAGGGAACCATGACCCACCAGCAGTACACTACCAAATTCAATGAGATGGCTAGGCTGGTGCCAGATCAAGTGACGCCGGTGTCCCGAAAGATTAACCGGTACGTTCAGGGACTGCCAGCCGACATTCGTAGGCACTTGATTGCTGCCCGACCAAGCACTTTTAGGTCGGCAGTGGATTTGGCTGGGAGGCTCTATGATGAGAGGGAGGTAGCGGATGCAGAGGTGAAGAAGGCTGGTGGGGGTGACCGAAACTGGAATGGGAAGCGGTTCGGGCGTGGTGGCTTTACTCCGAACAACAAAAGGATGAGAGTGGATGACCGTAGGGTGGGGTCATCAAACTCGGGGCCTAAAAGGTGTGGCAAGTGCGGGAAGGAGCATACGGGTGAGTGCAGAATGGGGCTCAACGTGTGTTTCAAGTGCGGGAAGCCGGGCCACATCTTGAAAGACTGTAAGGAGCTGAGGTGTTACACCTGCGGTTAGGCGGGCCATATGAGCAAAGACTGCAGAAAGCCGAGAGTGGAGAGTTCCGGGGCAAAGAAGACGGCCGGGACTGAAGGGCAGAGGGCGAGTGCCAGAGCTTTCACCATGACCAGAGAGGAGGCTAGGACGGAACCCGATGTTGTGTCAGGTACGTTTCTAGTAAATCAAACTCTTGCTTCTGTATTATTTGATTCTGGTGCTAGTAGGAGTTTCATTTCTACTACATTCTGTGCTAAATTGCCTGTTAGTAGTAAATGCATTGATGAGCCCTTTGAAGTAGAAACCGCTATTGGTAAGTCCACTAGAGTTACTGATGTGATAGAGGACTGTGCCATAGAGTTAGAAGGTCATAGGTTTGCTGCTAGATTACATGTGATGCCCCTAGGTGGATTTGATGTAGTGTTAGGAATGGATTGGTTGGTAACCTACGAAGCGAATATCGTATGTCGAAAGAAGATGATTAGACTGACGGCATCTGACGGAAGTCTGGTAACGATATACGGTGATCGGGTAACGATGATTCCGAAGGTGATTTCGATGGCGGTGGCAGGCAAGTGTATGAGGCGTGGGTGCAGCGCCTACTTATGTTATGTAAAGGATGTGGAAACGCCAACACCACAACTATCCGATGTTTCGGTTGTGTGTGAGTTTCCAGATGTGTTCCCGGAAGACTTATCGGGATTGCCAACTAACTCGAAATCGAATTTCAGATCGACTTGATACCCGGTGCCCAACCTGTTGCTAAAGCACCGTATCGATTGGCTCCGACTGAGATGAAGGAGTTGATGGAGCAACTGCAAGAGTTGCTTGACAAGGGCTTTATTAGACCGAGTATCTCTCCTTGGGGTGCTCCGGTCTTATTTGTGAAGAAGAAGGACGGTAGCATGAGGATGTGTATCGACTACCGTGAGTTGAACAAGATAACGGTAAAGAATCGGTATCCGTTACCGAGGATTGATGACTTGTTTGACCAGCTCCAGGGTGCCAGTTGGTTCTCGAGGATAGATCTTCGATCTGGCTACCATCAATTGAAGGTAAAGGAGCAAGACATTCCTAAAACAGTTTTTCGTACGCGTTATGGACACTATGAGTTTCTCGTTATGTCCTTTGGTTTAACCAACGCGCCAGCTGCTTTTATGGATTTGATGAATAGAGTGTGCCGGCCAATGCTAGATAAATCGGTGTTGTGTTCATCGATGATATCCTGATTTATTCAAGGAGCGAAGAAGAGCACGCCGGTCATATTCGGGAAGTGTTGGAAACTCTGAGAAGGGAGAAACTGTATGCTAAGTTCTCCAAGTGTGCTTTCTGGCTACGCGAGGTGCAGTTTCTGGGTCACGTGGTAAATGCAGAGGGAATCATGGTGGACCCGGCAAAGGTTGAGGCCGTGATGCAATGGAAGTCTCCTAAGACGCCATCCGAAATTCGTAGCTTCTTGGGATTGGCGGGCTACTACAGGAGATTTATTCAAGACTTCTCCAAGATAGCCTCACCTTTGACTAAATTGACTCGCAAGGACGTGAAATTCGTGTGGGGTCGAGAGCAGGAGACTGCCTTTGAGGAGTTGAAGACGAGACTAACACAAGTGCCTGTCTTGACATTGCCCGAGGGAATGAAGACTTAGTGGTATATTCGGATGCATCCTACTCTGGGCTAGGTTGTGTATTGATGCAACGTGGAAGGGTAATAGCCTACGCATCTCGACAGCTGAAGACCCACGAAGTCAACTATCCCACACATGATCTAGAATTAGCCGCGGTGGTTTTTGCGTTGGAGATTTGGCGGCACTATCTATACGGGACGAAGTGCACAATCTTCACCGACCACAAAAGCTTGAAGTACTTCTTCGAGCAGAAAGATCTGAACATGAGGTAGAGGCGATGATTGCGAAATCCATTACCATCGGGCAAAGCCAACGTGGTGGCAGACGCCCTTAGCCGAAAGGAAAGGCCCGAGCCGATTCGGGTAAAGGCTTATAAATTAATTATGACCTCTGATGTGATGACTCAGGTTAAGGAGTTTCAAGACGAGGCTTTGAAATAAGATCGTCGTAACTCCGAAAGGATGAGAGGTCTAATTACGGAATTGGGTGAGAACACTCTTGGTGTTAAGACCTGATTTGGGCGAATGTGGATTCCTCGATACGGGGATCTACGTGGAAAGATCATGGATGAGGCCATAAGACTCGATACTCCATTCACCCTGGTGCTACCAAAATGTACCATGATATGAAGAAGGACTACTGGTGGTCGGGTATGAAACGAGACGTAGTGGAGTATGTGAGTAAATGCCTAACTTGCTTACAAGTAAAGGCAGAACACCCGAAACCGTACGGGAAGATCCAGCCGTTGGATATACCCGAGTGGAAGTGGGAGCACATCACCATGGACTTCATTACGAAGCTACCACGTACCCCGAAAGGGTATGATGCCATATGGGTGATAGTTGACCGCTTGACAAAGAGTGCCCACTTCCTACCGATCCACGAAACGTACTCATCTGAAAGATTGGCGGATCTGTTCATCAAGGAAATTGTAGCTCGTCATGGTGTACCGGTGTCTATTATGTCT
Organism: Flaveria linearis; assembly: GCA_024085815.1. Classification (NCBI taxonomy): domain Eukaryota; kingdom Viridiplantae; phylum Streptophyta; class Magnoliopsida; order Asterales; family Asteraceae; genus Flaveria; species Flaveria linearis. The sequence goes on from CM044008.1 coordinate 30,557,214, forward strand.
GATCGTGACACCCGGTTTACCTCCAAGTTTTGGAAGAGATTTCATGATGCAATGGGGACGAGGCTACACATTAGTACAGCATATCACCCTCAGATAGAAGGTCAGTCTGAGAGGACGATCCAAACACTTGAAGACATGCTTCGGGCCCGCGTGATCGATTTTGGGGAAGTTGGGACGACCACCTGCCGTTAGCAGAATTCTCGTACAACAACAGTTATCATGTCAGCATTGGCATGCCACCCTACGAGATGCTATACGGTAGGAGATGTAGGACGCCCGTATGTTGGGGAGACATTGGACAGAAGGAACTGGGAGGTGTCGAGGTAGTTGAAGCCATGACTGAGAAGCTAGAAAAGATCAAAGCCTTCATGAAGGCGGCGAAAGATAGGCAAAAGTCGTATGCTGACAAGAGGCGAAGACCGATAGAGTTCAAGGTTGGTGACCGAGTCATGTTGAAGGTCTCGCCCTGGAAAGGAATCATTAGATTCAGGAAATGAGGTAAGCTAAGCCCGAGATATATAGGACCTTTCCGAATTGTCGTACGAGTAGGAGAGGTGGCCTATCAACTTGAACTGCCAGATGAGTTAAGTGGAATTCATCCCATATTCCATGTATCTCATCTGAGAAAGTGCTTAGCTAATGAAGACATGGTTGTACCACTGGAGGATATCGAGGTGGATGAGAGGCTCAACTACGTGGAGCAACCAGTGGCAATCATTGATCGTAAAGAAAAGAGGTTGAGGAATAAAGTGGTTCCTCTTGTGCGTGTACAGTGGAAGCACAGGAAGGGATCCGAGTCTACGTGGGAGACTGAAGAATAGATGAGACAATATCACCCACATCTGTTTGAGGAATAACAGGTTTCGGGGATGAAACCTATATAAGGGGGGTGGACTTGTAACACCCGTAAGTTTATTTAAGATGAATAAAAGAATAAAAGAGAAAGGGGAAAGGGGAGAAATTAATGTCAACCAAAAGTGGAGGGGCCAAAAGTGTCAAGAGCACAAAAATCACATTTATTTTATACAAAAAGGGAGGCATGGCCGCCCATGTTGTCTGCATATCCTCTCATTCGATATTCTAGAGAGAGAAAGAGCAAGATACGGGATTTTTGAAAGAAGAACCAGAAAACTCGAAGTTTTTGGTAAGAAATCTTGAGTTTTTGAAGCTTTAGATGATTCTAGACCCATATATGTGCTTATAAATGTGACCTGTGTGTTCGGGTGGTATGGTGTGTGTGTTTTAGGTGTTAGAACAGTCGAAGAGGCTCGGGTGAAGAGTGTGAAATTGAAGAAACAACAAAGGTGAGTTTTTAGACCCCCTTTTTACACGTTTTTAAATGATTTGGGGCTGGAAAATGCATTTATGTATGTTTTTATGAATTTGGGTATGATACCCGTATGTTATGTACATGTGTATGTTTATAGAATATGATTTGGGGTGAACGTATGGTTATGTTTATGTTAAGTTTATGCCTGAAATCGTATGTACATGTTTAGAACTAAGTATTATGATGTTTGGGGACTGGAATATGAATTAGACACATGAATAGGCTGCTAATACGCCTAACCAGCCCAAATAGTAGTCATGTGTCTGGAATTTGGACTTAGAAAACTAAGTACAAGGTAATGAGTCCCAACAGTACTCATGAGTCCCAACAGTGCTCATGAGTCTGAAAATTTACTAAGTATGGGAGGTGAAAAGTCTGAACAGTAGTCGTATGACTAGAAAAATTTTCTAAGTATAAGATGAGAAGTCCCAAAGGGCTCATACGCCCAACACGGCTCATACGCCCAATAGTGCTTATACGCCCAGAGTTGAAAAATTTTCTAAGTGTAAGCTGGTAAGTCCGACAGTGGTGGAACGCCTGAACAGGGCTCTTACGCCCAAACACTTAGAATTTTTAACAGAATTTTCTTGGAGTTTGTGCAGTAGGGTTTCACATGATTAATGACTAGGGTTAATTAATAATGATGTTTTATGCATGTAATGATGATAAATGATTAACCCTTATTATTACTGATACTATTATCAGTATTTTATTATTGTTAACAATATTATTATTTAAATATTGTTATGTATGGAATGACATGATGAAGAATGTTTAAAATTTAACGAAGAAGTATTATCATTAATAAAGTGAAAGATTAATGATAAAGAAGAATGGAACGTAAATGAATGAACAAAAGTCTTGCAAGCAAATGAATGGAGGTGCACACCCCTAGCAGGTGTTAGCTCAACTGTGATGCGGGTTCGCTACCCCAAAGGATGCACACAGGGTCAATCTTTGAGGTTGGCATAGAGGTGAGCGACTTGGTGTCGCAAAAGACTCACAGGATGAAAGTCAATCTTTGTGATTGGCTTAGAGGTGAGCGACTTGGTGTCGCAAAGACTCACAGGATGAAAGTCAATCTTTGTGATTGGCTTAGAGGTGAGCGACTTGGTGTCGCAAAAGACTCACAGGATGAAGGTCAATCTTTGTGATTGGCTTAGAGGTGAGCGACTTGGTGTCGCAAAAGACTCACAGCTTAAGTGAAGATTAATGATAAAAGTACGAATTGAACGATGATGAAGATAATGAAAATATTACCTATGTGTACGTGCGATGTATGATCACCCATGAAAATGAGGAACGGTTTTTGAATGAAAAGCGAAGTATTTTAATTATAAAACTAGAACTCACTCTGCAACGCTGACTTTTATGTATTTTCCAGTTGGCAGGTAACAGGTTGCTGAGGATGGCACACGGGGATGGCTACACGGCGGGCAAGACTGACATCCATTTATGTTTTGACGCTACTGTTGTTAGGTAATTCATTCGACTAATTGTTTTGTGACTTAGAAACTAGAATGTATTTCTTAACAACAGCGTTTTAATGAATGAATGGTTTTTGATAAAAATTAATTCCGCTGCTTAAATTTATAATATGTATATTTTATGCTGTGAATGACCAACTGTGAGGTGCCCGGGAACGGGGCCTTACAAACACAAATCCACTCACCAAATTGAATAATGAAGTTGGTGAGTGGATTTCTCGGGGGCCACATCAAATTGAATAATGAAGTTGGTTTAGTGTAATTTCCACTCTCGACCGAAAGTCGGCCGGCCCACTCACCAAAATCGCACTACAACCGCAATAACAACTAAATTAATCACGCATTATCGAACTTTAGAGCATTTAAAAACTTCCTTCGAGTTCCATTTTTTCTAAAACAAACACAAATCCACGATTTGTGCACCTCACTGCCGCGACTTGTTCCCTTACCTGTTCATCATCAATCGAACTTCACAGCAGGTAATTAAACTTGGTAATCAACTCGATTTTGGTTGGGGAACAAAAGCCCCAACATCAATTTGGGTATAAACATCGAATCGAGGATCAATTTGATTCGGATCGAGTTAGGGTTCATAGCGATTTGGGGATGGTCTGTGATTGTGTTTAAAAGAATTGGAGACCAGTTCTTAACGCGGCCTTGTGCCTTGGTTTACTGGTTTGTGTGTGTGATGGTGAACAGGAGGTCAAGGGTTCGAACCCTTGCCCCCACACCTATTTTTTTAAAGCTTTTTGAACCATTTAAAAATACAGAAAAATAACTAAAAATTTTAAAAACAGTTTTATAAACTCTGTTAATTTTATAAGTTATTTAATTATTTTCTGGAAAATTATTTCATTAAAAACTTTATTATTTATTTATTTATAAAAATTATTACAAATGTTATAAATTGTTATTTTTATAAAAATAGATTTTAAATAATGATTTAAATCATCAAATTATTAATGGACTTATATTATTAATCATGGATTAATTATGATTAGATAAATACAAATTAGATTTTAAATTTAAATATTTATAAAATCTTACAAATTAAATATAAACTTACATGTTTAAATAACGTCTACAATTATTTAGAATATAATGATATGTTAAATCATTATTAAACCAATCAAATTTTATGAAATATAAATCTTTAATTATTAAATGATTAACAAAAATAATTAAATGATTTAATGTTTATAACAAATCCCCGAAAACCAAACCTTAGATCAATTGAACGCCAGGTTCAAGATCTAACTTATTTAGGTTATGGATTTGTAACTATTTGCTTATGTGAATTATAATTCCTTAGGAGGAATTTACTAGCTTGTCAACAACACACAAGGACTGAGGTGAGTTCGTAACTGTTCCCCTTTTTAATCATTTAAATATTTTGGGGCTGGAATACATGTTGTGATTGAAATTTCTGATTATTTGTCAGTTCTCGTGTTTCCCATTTACTTTGGTTTTGGGATGAAGCATGCTCTTTTAAACTGGAACTTTTATTTGTGATATTACTTACTGTTCTTGGGATGAAACATGCCCTTTTGTTTTATGACCTATGATGGTGCTTTACTTGATGCTTGTATGTGGGATAGTGAGTTCACCTTATAAAAGGGTTCCGACAGGCTATTCATATACAAATAAACAATGATACATGGGCAAATCCTATGTGAAAGATTTGTTAGGCTTGTACTTAGTAAGTATGTGGGATAGCGGGTTCACCTTATAAAAGGGTTCCATATCTTCACACTTTTACAATAAACCCTTCTTTGGATGATAATTGATGATTATCAAATATGTTTTACTTACCTATGAACTCACCAACCCTGTGTTGACACTTGATTTACATGTATTCTCAGGTATCTACTAGGAGCTTATGGACATGCACGTAGGATCATATAAGAGCTCAAGATACATATTGGTTATTGATAAGACATGATTAGACGTATAGTTAAGAAACAATATATATATTTATTCCGCTGCGTATAATATCTAACGCTCTGAATAATAATGGATTGATTATCTAAAACTTATCATATAGATAATTGCATCTCATGTGTAACTACTGTGTTCGATCCTGTTTGCTCACCCCTCCATGATAGATTCCAGACCCGGAATCTGAGGGTGTGACAGATTGGTATCAGAGCCATTGGTTATAGTGAGTTAGGAATTGCATCTAGCCTATAGCCACACACAATAGTTGCACAAAGTAAATTGCCTTAGTTAGAGATCGAATAGGATTAAGAAGTTATATGCTTAAACTTAGGTACTTGTTTCCCTAGTACTCGTGTCTTGCTGAATTTAATCGAAAAACCCAGTTTTCTAAAATTCAGAGCAAGATTCTGATTGTCAAAGTTCAATGGAACTCCCGACGTGGTCCTGAGTTCATTTGGGAATGAGAAACGAAATTATACGCAGGTATCCTAACCTGTTCAAGGATATTGCCAGTACATCTTAATTTTCGGGACGAAAATTCCTCTAACAGGGGGATGATGTGACAACCCGAAAAAAAAATTTCGTTAACATATATATATATATATATATATATATACATGTCTATATATATTTGATATTATAATAATAATAATAATAATGTTGTTATTAATAAAAAAAATTTATAAAAGTTTATTTAACTTTTAAATATTAAAAACTTAAAAATGAGAAGTTAAAGGGGTGATTTTGTAATTCATAAAACTTGTTTTAAAAGCTTTGAACATAAAATAATAAGTATAGTAAAGTTGAGGGACCAGTTTTGAAATTGTTTTAAAAACCCCGGCCACTGTTCCCTTCCCGTCGACCTCCCCTCCGGCCACCCTCTCCGGCGGCCCTCCGGCAACCCCAAACGCCAAAATTTAATCATTTTTCGATCAAATTAAACACCCCGACACCATATCATGCATGAATCGAACTCGGGGGCCACATCAAATTGAATAATGAAGTTGGTTTAGTGTAATTTCCACTCTCGACCGAAAGTCGGCCGACCCACTCACCAAAATCGCACTACAACCGCAATAACAACTAAATTAATCACGCATTATCGAACTTTAGAGCATTTAAAAACTTCCTTCGAGTTCCATTTTTTCTAAAACAAACACAAATCCACGATTTGTGCACCTCACTGCCGCGACTTGTTCCTTTACCTGTTCATCATCAATCGAACTTCACAGCAGGTAATTAAACTTGGTAATCAACTCGATTTTGGTTGGGGAACAAAAGCCCAACATCAATTTGGGTATAAACATCGAATCGAGGATCAATTTGATTCGGATCGAGTTAGGGTTCATAGCGATTTGGGGATGGTCTGTGATTGTGTTTAAAAGAATTGGAGACCAGTTCTTAACGCGGCCTTGTGCCTTGGTTTACTGGTTTGTGTGTGTGATGGTGAACAGGAGGTCAAGGGTTCGAACCCTTGCCCCCACACCTATTTTTTAAAGCTTTTTGAACCATTAAAAATACAGAAAAATAACTAAAAATTATAAAAATAGTTTTTATAAACTTTGTTAATTTTATAAGTTATTTAATTATCTTCTGGAAAATTATTTCATTAAAAACTTTATTATTTATTTATTTATAAAAATTATTACAAATGTTATAAATTGTTATTTTTATAAAAATAGATTTTAAATAATGATTTAAATCATCAAATTATTAATGGACATTATATAATTAATCATGGATTAATTATGATTAGATAAATACAAATTAGATTTTATAAATTTAAATATTTATAAAATCTTACAAAATTAAATATAAACTTACATGTTTAAATAACGTCTACAATTTATTTAGAATATAATGATATGTTAAATCATTATTAAACCAATTAAATTTTATGAAATATAAATCTTTAATTATTAAATGATTAACAAAATAATTAAATGATTTAATGTTTATAACAAATCCCCGAAAACCAAATCTTAGATCAATTGAACGCCAGGTTCAAGATCTAACTTATTTAGGTTATGGATTGTAACTATTTGCTTATGTGAATTATAATTCCTTAGGAGGAATTTACTAGCTTGTCAACAACACACAAGGACTGAGGTGAGTTCGTAACTGTTCCCCTTTTTAATCATTTAAATATTTTGGGGCTGGAATACATGTTGTGATTGAAATTTCTGATTATTTTGTGAGTTCTCGTGTTTCCCTTTTTACTTTGGTTTTGGGATGAAGCATGCTCTTTTAAACTGGAACTTTTATTTGTGATATTACTTACTGTTCTTGGGATGAAACATGCCCTTTTGTTTTATGACCTATGATGGTGCTTTACTTGATGCTTGTATGTGGGATAGTGAGTTCACCTTATAAAAGGGTTCCAACAGGCTATTCATATACAAAAAACAATGATACATGGGCAAATCCTATGTGAAAGATTTGTTAGGCTTGTACTTAGTAAGTATGTGGGATAGCGGGTTCACCTTATAAAAGGGTTCCATATCTTCACACTTTTACAATAAACCCTTCTTTGGATGATAATTGATGATTTATCAAATATGTTTTACTTACCTATGAACTTACCAACCCTGTGTTGACACTTGATTTACATGTATTCTCAGGTATCTACTAGGAGCTTATGGACATGCACGTAGGATCATATAAGAGCTCAAGATACATATTGGTTATTGATAAGACATGATTAGACGTATAGTTAAGAAACAATATATATATTTATTTCCGCTGCGTATAATATCTAACGCTCTGAATAATAATGGATTGATTATCTAAAACTTATCATATAGATAATTGCATCTCATGTGTAACTACTGTGTTCGATCCTGTTTGCTCACCCTCCATGATAGATTCCAGACCCGGAATCTGAGGGTGTGACAGATTGGTATCAGAGCCATTGGTTATAGTGAGTTAGGAATTGCATCTAGCCTATAGCCACACACAATAGTTGCACAAAGTAAATTGCCTTAGTTAGAGATCGAATAGGATTAAGAAGTTATATGCTTAAACTTAGGTACTTGTTTCCCTAGTACTCGTGTCTTGCTGAATTTAATCGAAAAACCCAGTTTTCTAAAATTCAGAGCAAGATTCTGATTGTCAAAGTTCAATGGAACTCCCGACGTGGTCCTGAGTTCATTTGGGAATGAGAAACGAAATTATACGCAGGTATCCTAACCTGTTCAAGGATATTGCCAGTACATCTTAATTTTCGGGACGAAAATTCCTCTAACAGGGGGATGATGTGACAACCCGAAAAAAAAATTTCGTTAACATATATATATATATATATACATGTCTATATATATTTGATATTATAATAATAATAATAATAATGTTGTTATTAATAAAAAAAATTTATAAAAGTTTATTTAACTTTTAAATATTAAAAACTTAAAATGAGAAGTTAAAGGGGTGATTTTGTAATTCATAAAACTTGTTTTAAAAGCTTTGAACATAAAATAATAAGTATAGTAAAGTTGAGGGACCAGTTTTGAAATTGTTTTAAAAACCCCGGCCACTGTTCCCTTCCCGTCGACCTCCCCTCCGGCCACCCTCTCCGGCGGCCCTCCGGCAACCCCAAACGCCAAAATTTAATCATTTTCGATCAAATTAAACACCCCGACACCATATCATGCATGAATCGAACTCGGGGGCCACATCAAATTGAATAATGAAGTTGGTTAGTGTAATTTCCACTCTCGACCGAAAGTCGGCCGACCCACTCACCAAAATCGCACTACAACCGCAATAACAACTAAATTAATCACGCATTATCGAACTTTAGAGCATTTAAAAACTTCCTTCGAGTTCCATTTTTTCTAAAACAAACACAAATCCACGATTTGTGCACCTCACTGCCGCGACTTGTTCCTTTACCTGTTCATCATCAATCGAACTTCACAGCAGGTAATTAAACTTGGTAATCAACTCGATTTTGGTTGGGGAACAAAAGCCCCAACATCAATTTGGGTATAAACATCGAATCGAGGATCAATTTGATTCGGATCGAGTTAGGGTTCATAGCGATTTGGGGATGGTCTGTGATTGTGTTTAAAAGAATTGGAGACCAGTTCTTAACGCGGCCTTGTGCCTTGGTTTACTGGTTTGTGTGTGTGATGGTGAACAGGAGGTCAAGGGTTCGAACCCTTGCCCCCACACCTATTTTTTAAAGCTTTTTGAACCATTTAAAAATACAGAAAAATAACTAAAAATTATAAAAATAGTTTTATAAACTTTGTTAATTTTATAAGTTATTTAATTATCTTCTGGAAAATTATTTCATTAAAACTTTATTATTTATTTATTATAAAAATTATTACAAATGTTATAAATTGTTATTTTTATAAAAATAGATTTTAAATAATGATTTAAATCATCAAATTATTAATGGACATTATATAATTAATCATGGATTAATTATGATTAGATAAATACAAATTAGATTTTATAAATTTAAATATTTATAAAATCTTACAAAATTAAATATAAACTTACATGTTTAAATAACGTCTACAATTTATTTAGAATATAATGATATGTTAAATCATTATTAAACCAATTAAATTTATGAAATATAAATCTTTAATTATTAAATGATTAACAAAAATAATTAAATGATTTAATGTTTATAACAAATCCCCGAAAACCAAATCTTAGATCAATTGAACGCCAGGTTCAAGATCTAACTTATTTAGGTTATGGATTTGTAACTATTTGCTTATGTGAATTATAATTCCTTAGGAGGAATTTACTAGCTTGTCAACAACACACAAGGACTGAGGTGAGTTCGTAACTGTTCCCTTTTTAATCATTTAAATATTTTGGGGCTGGAATACATGTTGTGATTGAAATTCTGATTATTTTGTGAGTTCTCGTGTTTCCCTTTTTACTTTGGTTTTGGGATGAAGCAGCTCTTTTAAACTGGAACTTTTATTTGTGATATTACTTACTGTTCTTGGGATGAAACATGCCCTTTGTTTTATGAACTATGATGGTGCTTTACTTGATGCTTGTATGTGGGATAGTGAGTTCACCTTATAAAAGGGTTCCGACAGGCTATTCATATAAAAATAAACTATGATACATGGGCAAATCCTATGTGAAGGATTTGTTGGTCTTGTACTTAGTAAGTATGTGGGATAGCGGGTTCACCTTATAAAAGGGTTCCATATCTTCACACTTTTACAATTAACCCTTCTTTGGATGATAATTGATGATTTATCAATATGTTTTACTTACCTATGAACTCACCAACCTGTATTGACACTTGATTTACATGTATTCTCAGGTATCTACTAGGAGCTTATGGACATGCACGTAGGATCATATAAGAGCTCAAGATACATATTGGTTATTGATAAGACATGATTAGACGTATTGTTAAGAAACAATATATATATTTATTTCCGTTGCGTATAATATCTAACGCTCTAAATAATAATGGATTGATTATCTAAAACTTATCATATAGATAATTGCATCTCATGTGTAACTACTGTGTTCGATCTTGTTTGCTCACCCCTCCATGATAGATTCCAGACCCGGAATCTGAGGGTGTGACATTAATCTTTGAAATAAATGAAAATAATAAAAGTTATTATCTTAAAATGTATAATTAAATGATTGGGCATAAGATAATAACACCTTAAAACACCGGGGATTAAAAATGTAAATTGTTAAAACTAAAACCTAAACTTAAGGAATAAATAAATAAAACCTAAACTAAAGGGACCAAAACTATAACTTTATTTAAAACCAACCCCACCCGCTTTTTCCCCTCTCTCTCGCCCGCTTTTCCGGCCCGGCCATGGCCGAGCTCCGGCCAAGCTCCGGCGGCGCTCAAAACCCCGATTAAAACGCATTTGAACCCCAAACCGGTCCCAATCGAACCATAGAACCGTTTCGAACCTGTGAATGCTCATTAATCGTGGTTTAATCGAAGTTTGATGGTTTCAATTTGTAACCGAATGATCATCGAACCTCGAAGCCGTTATACACTTAAATCACAATAACAAACAAATTAAACAAACAGAAACGCTCGAGTAATCATTTTGAAGTTATTGGCAACATCAATTGCACCTATAAAACAGAGGTCTAATGCACTCGACACCTCCTTTTCTCTATCTGGGCACTCAATTTCATCACATATACAAACACACTCATCGCATCTGCTCCAAGAACAATCGCGACCTGTTCGAACTCGTAACCATCGAATTCCACCTTCATAACAAGTAATTAAACACGCGTTAGACTCGATTCCATGTGGGGAACAAAAGCCCTATGTCTAATTCATTATCAACAACGAATTTGGGTTCAATTTGTATTAATCGATTCTAGGGTTCTTGAGTTGGGGGAGTTACTGGGGTTATGTTTTAAGTTTTAAAACCACGTTAAACCAAGGCCTAGGCCCTGGTTCACTGGTTAAGTCATTGCCCTCCTAAACATGAGGTCCCGGTTCGAACCCGGGCACCCTCATGTTTTATTTTTAAAGGCTATTTAGCCTAAAACAAATTTCAGAAAATTTTAAATATATATAAAAAATATTTTTATAAATTCCAAATATTTTCAAAAGTCTCCAAATATTTTCTGTATTTTTCAAAGTTTAAATAAAAATGCTTTTATTAATAAAACATTTTAGCAAAGACTGCTTGAGTAATTTTTTGGATTGAAAATAATAATTAGTAAATTATTATTGGACCAAATATCCTTGTCAATTAATTTTGTTTAAATAGTAATAAATTTTAGTTATAAAATTTTATTTAAACTTTTATACAACCTTTTAAATTATTATAATTGTTTCTTTCACATCTTTGAATAAAATATAAATATATATTTTCCAAAAAAATATAAATTTTTCCATTTTGTTTAATTAGTTGGCAAATACCAAATTGAAATCCTAGTCTCGTTAATTCATTAAACTTATAATTTAACTTAAATCTTGTAAATATATATATTAGGTGCCTTGTGACGATTTACGTTGGAACGACGCCTATTATTATTCTTATTAATCGTCATTCTTATATTATTTGCCATGTGAGTATTTCTATACCCCTCTTTCTTATTTTTACACTTTGGGGTGAAACATGTTATCGTATAACCATTGCACTTGTAAACTCGTTTGATTCTTGTAAACACTTGGCAATTCACTCGTATGTTGTGGTTAGTTGATTTTAGTAATTATCATGTATTGACTATTATATGTGCAATCATTGACTATTGCTAGCCTGGCGACGTCATAGATATATGGCCCTAACAAGCCTGCTTGGTTAATCCAAGTACACTTAGCTAATCGTATAATCTTGTAAATGTGAAATCTTGTAAACTGTCAAGGTTTGATTGTTGCATCTGTAATACATCCCTAGTTATCGTGTTCATTAACTTATGACAAGAATTGCTATCTTTTATATATTATGTATGAAAACTATGGAAATCTCACCAACATTATGTTGACCTTTATTTTTAATATTTCAGGAAACGCCCAAGTTGATGCTATCTTTAAAGCTTATTCACATCTAGGAATGGACCTAGATTAATAAATGAAATGTCTTGGATTATTTCATCTTACGTTATGTCTGTTTTCATGTTTGAGACTTATGTTTGTAATTTACTTTTGAAACTTATGATTAAAATATTTGGACTAAAATATTTGGATTAAATAATAGCATTATGTGATTGTGAACAATCTTAACCTCACATCTTGACAATTCCGCCGTCAAGGTTAGGGTGTGACAGTTTAATCAATCCTATTGATTCATGCATTTTAGAAAATATGACCAAGTTTGACCTACTTGACCCATTTGAGTAGTTGGTGACATGTTAAGTGAAATCATGTTGTATAGTTAACAAATCTGAAATTCATGAGTTTAATTCAATATATTCACGTATCAAGCATAATGAGTTCTAAACTCTAACAAGTTTTCTAGACTAGCAAAACCTACCATACGACAATATAAACCCACAATAATATAAACTGGTACATTTTGATCATAAATTAACCAGTTTCTTCACATTTCCACTATGATAAACTACGATGCTATTATTATGAAACCTAGATGCATATAGGGTTTAGACCACTCATCACATACATTGTGAATAAAACTTGCTACCTCAGGTCCTATTAAGTAGGGGCCTCAGATCTATATGCGTGTATGGTATTCTCAGTCATATCATAGCATTTAAAGTATAATCTAAACCAAACAAGATTTTCAGTTTTTCTATACTAAATAAACATACCATATCCGCAATATGGTTCTTTATATGAACTAGTACCAATATTTTTCTAGTCAATACAACTCCCTCATTATCATCTAGCATACAGGTACACTCAAACATCCAATTTCCTAAAATTCATCAAATTCAAGTTTCAAAAACATGATCTAACTTATGCATCCAACATATTAGCATAACAAACACGTATAATCATTCCCAATAACCATTCGAGCATGATCTAACATTCATGTATGCTCAAACTATTGAACTTCAATAATCATATTTACAGATTTTCTCCCTAGGAGAACATGATCTAATCATCTAAAAACTAATATTTCATCAAACCACCAAGAAATCATCCATTATATGCTTCATCTAATATATAATCATCATCAAAACATAACAAACATCACTGGATATCAAAATCTAAAGTTCTTGGAAACTAAAGTTTCTTTTTATAAGTTATGAATTACACGTTCAAACCATAATTTCTTGCACGATACGTAAACTATTAACAATAGCATCAATCAAACTCAACTACAACATTAGTTTCATCAATAATAAGTTTTGGATGAGTAGATGAACTAGGATTTGTTCATAATCAACATTCATGAAAAAGATAAAAAATTGATGATAATTCTTACCAAAATCACGTTGTGATCATGAATGAGACTGCCTAACGTGTTTTATGGATTGAATCAAGAAAACATTAATGTATTTTGATGTGTTTGGATGGGCGATCTGGAGAAAAGGGTAGGGTAAGGGGGGAGGGGGTTCGGCTGCCATGTGGGACTAGGGTTTTTTTGTTTATATGTATTTTAAATCTTCTATATTAACCTCTAAGTTTTTATAAGAGTAAAATGCTATTTTTGTCCTGACGTTTTGTTGGATTTACATTTCAATCCAAAAACTTTTTTTTGCATTTCAGTCACGTAGTTATCAAAAATTGTCATTTCATCCACTGCACTAACTGTTGGACCAAAAGAACCAATGAGCCAAGATCAGGGAAAACCTCTAAGTCCCACATGCCCACTGCTACAACTGTTGAGACTCCCATCAGTTACAATGTTCTTGCTTGAATGTCAGACTGGAGAACATCTGAAGACTCTCTTCAGCTATTGTGTTCTCTTGCTGAATGTCAAACTCGAGAGCATCTTAGCTCCAGCCTTCTGCTGTTATGACAAAGTCTGAAGAACAAAGTATGAAGATCAACGAACTGAGAATATCAGCTGAAGACTCAAAGTACTGAAGACCAAGTACTGAAGTCTGAGTACTGATCTTACAAGTACTGAAGACTTCAAGTACTGAAGACAAGTACTGAAGAATCAAAAGCTGAAGAACTAAAGAACTGAGACCTTCTACTGAAGCACAAAGTCTGAAGACAAAGACTGAAGACAACAACTGATGATATCTACTGAAGTCATCAGGTGTTATATCATCTGAAGCCAAGTCTGAAGACCAAGTACTGAGAACTCAGAGTTTGTCACAACAACTGAAGAAGTCTTCTTCAGTTGTTGTAGTGGTTTTTCTTTTTCAGTAGTTTATTTTGTTTCAGTTTGTACAACAACTGAAGAGCATGTTCTTCAGTGTGATAGTATCAGTAGTTATAAACGACTGAAGAGTTTGTTCTTCAGTCGTGTTGTAGGATTTCAGTAGTTTACTTTTGTCAGCACTTAGGAACTTTTGTAAGAAGATGTCAGTGTTGACATCTTCAGTAGTTTTATGTTTTGACAATGTAATTTGAATATCAGTGATGTCAGAAAAGGACATCACCACCATGCTCTTGCCGCCTTATAAGGATGGCAAGCCATACAGTTTTAAATGCCGAAACGTGCAACCAATAGAAATTTATTGCTTCGCAGAAATCTTCTCTCTCTATGTTAATGCTTAATTGCAATATCTTTTATGTTCTGCTTTAATTGCTAATTAATGTGCTAAATCCGCTGCAAACATAATCTAATTGATCAACACGAGAGGCTGAGATCCTGTCAAATGGTATCAGAGCAGGTTAATCATTGATCGATCTTACATTGATCATTTGAAACTGCTCTTTGATCTCTCAGTTTGATCGAATTAGCAATTTGCAAGAATTAGTCATAGAGAGTGAGTTTCTGCTGTTTCTGGCCAAAATATTGAGGTCTTTTGGTGGTTTTGAGTTACGATTGTCGTTGTCGTGTTAAACTTGATTTGACCAAACCCTGAGATGACAACACCAACCAATGATCCTCACAATACTGGTTCTGCAACCAAGCCTCGATGCTGGTTAGGACGAGTATAACATATGGCAAAGACGTATGCTGCACCACTGGGCGTCAACAGTGTGGTTGGTGGAAGTCAGTGGTGCATGGGCCATACAAGCCTATGGTGAACGTCCCGGAATCTAATGAACAGGTTGCGAAGAACCCTGAACAGTATTCGGACGAAGATTAAAGTGTTTGAAATTGAGCTAGAGCCCATGGAATTTAGCCATGGCCATTCCAAACGAGATATATTCAGGGCTCTTGCATCATGAGTCTGCTCATGACCTATGGGTTGCTCTAAAGGAACAATTTGGAGGAACTGATTCGGTCTTAGCAAAAACAATAGGGAAATCCTTGCCAACAATATGAGACTTTCTCATATAGAAAGGGTGAGACTCTGACCCAGCAGTTTGAGCGGTCTTTGTTTAATCTCTGGAGCTGAAGATGGTTAAACAAGAGTACTCCAAAAGCCAGATGAACAAAAAGGTCCTCAGGTCATTGCCTGAGAGAGGGGAAATATTACCATTGTCCTACGCTCTAGTGCTGACCTTGACACTCTATCTCTCACCCACTTCATGGGAAAACTACCACTTTTGAGAGAGGGTAGAGCCAAAGAGAGGAAGTTGTCATCTTCTGGCAAACTTGCTGATGACTTGTCCAAGTTAATGTGCCTTGATAAGTCATGAGTCAGAATATGCTTCATCAGAAGTTCTTATGATGAGCATATTGATTTCTCTACAAAATAGAACAAGCTTTGTTGGTGTCAGTAGTTCAGGAGGAGGTGGTGACAAATTGTGTTTTTGATGGAGGATTTGAAGGGCATTCCAGATGATCTGGAAGAGATGGATATTTTGAACCAAATGGCAATGATAAATATCCGATCTCAGAAGTTTACAAAAGAACTGGTAGGAAATTCCCAGGGACTCTCTGGCAAAAACAAAGTTGGTTTTGACAAGAGCAAGTTGAGGGTGTCACAAGTGCCCAAGGCTGGACACTTTGCAAGAGAGTGTAGATCATCTGGATCTACTCATCTGACCTTTGTGACTTTTCCCAGCAATAGCTCACAGCACAAAGGGCAACCTTCCTACAGTTCTCCCCATCCATCTCAAGCACAAGCACCACCTGCTTTATTTTGTTGCCACAGGGTCATATGCCTTATCCTTACCCCGGTACTACATGCCTCAGCCTGGTCAACCTCAAGCACCCCGGCTCAACCACCTCATGCTCTCCAGAGCCTCATCTTCCAATTCATCACACACACAACCTCAACAACAAAGCTTTTTCACCCCAATGCTGTTGACTGGAGTAGTCTACCAGAGAGCTATCTGGTCAGGAACCACTACTCCAAGATGCTGGTCAACATGGCAGTGATCAACCTTTTGGAAATCTTGCTCTGATGGCCCTTGACTCTGCTGAAGGGTCATCATCCAATGCCTCATCTCAGGTATCCACTGAGGCAAAAGCAAGCTTTGTTCAGAGTCATGCATAGCAGCATTTGCTTCTATTAGAGAAGCAAATGCAGCTTTAATAGATAAAATCTTGAGCTTGAGCGCACTATTTCCAAAAGAAAAGCTGATTTTGAGGTTGTTCTAAAAGATAAAAATGATGAGATTTACAGCTCAACTGCCAAATCAAAGATAGTAAAGCTAGGGAAGATGTACTTCTAGAGAAGTACAAGGACCTCAAGGAAACTCTTGCAACACCAAGTTGAGTGTGATCGATGGGTGCAATCTTGCAAGGGTTTGAAATGCTTCTTTAGCAAGCAAACAGCTTCCATGTGAAGTTTGGCATTGGTATAATCACACTGCTCCTCCCATAGACTTCATTTCAAGAGCAGAAGTGGAATCTGATGGGGAGAGCAATAACCATCCTTCTCATCATGTGACTTACTATCTTCTGAATCAGCATCATCAGAGATAGACTATACACAGACAAAAGGCTGATCAATCAGGGTTGTCACTAGAAGTACTGAAGGTATGGAGAGCAAGTGACCAACATCTGAAGTTCAAACCTCAAATATGTTAGCACTAAAGAGAAAGAAACTAACAGTAGGAAAGGTTTGAAGACAGCTAGAGAGGTTACTAGGAAAGCAGTCACTAGGAAGAAAAACTGCTAGTATGATGACAAACAGCTGAAGAACAAGTCTTCAGCAGTTAATCCTCTTCAGCTGATGATCAGCATAAGATGAAAGAAAAAGCCATGGAGATATGTGGCTTGTTCAATCATCTTAATGATGATTGCTGGTACAAAGGGGTTCCAAACTCAAACAGAAGGAGCAAATTACTGAGAGCATCAATAAAATGAAGGAATGAGTTTGAAACCAAGTTTGTACTGGCAACATCCAAGCCTGAACATCCTAGGGCCAAAGTTAAATCAAGAAGGTAGGATTACTCAGGCAACAGCTGAGGTTGCTCAGAAAGATGGTACAAATAGGAACTCATCATCAGCAAACTCAATATGTCTAAAGAGCTGAAAGCCCTATCACAGATCAGACACAATTGGTGATGATGGTTCAGCAGCTAGTGGGAAGAGTCAACCACTAGATGCTCCTGTGTTGAAACCACAAAAAAGGAAGTCAAAGCCAAAGGGTTCCTCTTCTGTACCATCTTCTTCACCTCAAGTTGTCAATCACAACACACTGTTAGTGCTACACCTGTAGCTGAGAACAGACCAAAGCCAAGCAGGTTTGGGCTCCAAGACTAACTAACACATGGTTGTGTTTGCAGGGTTCTTCAACATGCAATAGAAGCATCTGGTATGTAGACAGGGGGATCCATGATATGACTGGAAGCAGCTCCTTCTTAATGACTACTCTCAAGGAAAGAAGGGATTGTTTCTTTTGGCAATGATGCAAAGGGTTACATCGTCGGAAAAGGCTTTGTTTCCAACGGGGAGGGGAATAAGGTTTGATGATGTTAACCATGTGGAGAATCTCAAGTACAACCTCTTGAGTGTCAGTCAAAATGTGGTGACAAAGGCCTGTTGCCCTTTTCACAAGCCAGAACTGTAGGATTCTGTCATCCAAAGTTCTGATTTGATTGGACAAGGCATGGATGAACACACTCTCCTGAAGGCCAACAGGACAGGAGAGTGTATGCCTTAGATCTTTCAAAAAGATGGATCTAAAAGGCCATCCTTGCCTATTCTCCAAGGCATCTCCTCAAGAGTCTACACTATGGCATAGAAGGCTGGGTCATGTTAATTTCAAGAACATGATCAGCTTATAAGCCATGGTTTAGTAAGAGGATTGCCTCTGAAGGAGTTCAAGTGTGAAGATGACTGCACTGCTTGCTTGAAAGGAAAACAAACACAAAGTTTCATTCCCTTCAATAGAAGAACCAAAGTCCACTGCCTGCTTACAACTTTGCACATGGATCTCTTTGGTCCTGGCAGAGTAATGAGATGGCAAAGAAGAAATACTGCCTGGTAATTGTGGATGATTACTCCAGGTTTGTATGGACTTCTTCTTGCACTCCAAGGATGAAGCAGCAAAGACAATAATGAACTTTGTGGTACAAGTAGAAAAGCAGTATTCCCTACAGGTCAAGTGTGTGAGGAGTGACAATGGAACAGAATTTAGAAACCACCACACTTGATGACTTCTACCTGTCCAAGGGAATTAAACGGCATCGTTTAGCATTCCAAGAACTCCTGAACAGAATGGAGTGGTGGAGAGAAAGAACAGGACCCTCATTGAAGCAGCAAGGTCATGTTGTGGCTGACTCAGGGCTGCACTGACCTTTTGGGCTGAAGCTGTCAATACAGTTGCTATGTACAGAATAGAGCCTTAGTAAAATAA